>OZ038379.1:145425262-145541235 GCA_964036045.1 Eutreptiella sp. 'Long Island Sound 2002' | reverse complement strand
GATTTTTGAGCTGCCCGGGGTGAAAAACTGCATAAGCAGGTTGTGTACCGGCCCATTCACTAGGCCATTATTGGTGGAAACAGTTATTTCACGTCTTTGGCACGGGTTGTGAACGGCCCTAGGCAAGGCGAGACACTGCAAAAGACGTCCTTTCGTATCCTAGTAGGCATATACTGTCACAACATCCCCACTCGCACCCCTCAAAGTGGGTACCACGGGGTCACCGAGGTCCCCAAAACCGCCAACATACCAAAAAAGGCCAAAAAGTGCATAAAGTGCATAAGCGCTCGTCCCACTCCGCCCCATACAAACCCCATGGAGTTGGGACCCGGAAACACTTTTTCGGCTCAAAATCGAAAAAAACCAAAAGATTCATGATTTTCGACCCAAAAAAAGGGGGGGTCATTTTTTGACCCCCCCCCCACCCCCCCCCCCCCACCCCTCCCTCAAAACCTCAAAAAAGTGGGTTTCAAGTGGGGGGGGTCTAGGGGGGGTCCGGACCAAAAACTCATTGGGGGATGCGTTTATTGGACAAAATAATGATTTTACAAGGGGTTAAACTAACAATTCAACCCCTTGGGGTAGGGTACGCGAATAGGCCCAAAAAGGCCAAAATGGGGGGGTATGTGGCGTTTTCCCCATATATACGCCTGCCTGGCTTTGATCTAACAACCTCTGCGAGGTGATTTTGGAAACTTTGATTTTGGAGCTGTCACGGGTGAAAAATTGCATAAGCCGGTTGTGCACCAGCTCATTCACTCATGTGAGCCATTATTGGTGGAAACGGTCATTTCGCGTCTTTGGCACGGGTTGTGACTGCCCCTCAGCAAGGCTAGAGACTGCAAAAAATGTCCTTTCGTATCCTAGTGGGCATATGCTGTCACTACATCCCCACTCACACCCCCTAGGGTGGGTACCACAGGGTCACCGAGGTCGCCAAAACCGCCAACACAACAAAAATGGCTCAAAAGTGCATAAACTGCATGAGCGCTCGTCCCACTCCGCCCCATACAAACCCCAGTCGGGACCCGGAAACAGTTTTTCGGCTCAAAATCGAAAAAAACCAAAACATTAATGATTTTCGACCCAAAAAAGGGGGGTGTCATTTTTTCCAACATTTTTGACCCCCCCTGAACCCCCCCTCCCTCAAAACCTCAAAAAAGTGGATTTCAAGTGGGGGGGTCTACGGGTGTCCGGACCAAAAACTCATTAGGGGATGCGTTTATTGGAAAAAATAATGATTTTACAAGGGGTGAAATTAACAATTCAACCCCTTGGGGTAGGGAACGCGAATAGGCCCCAAAAGGCCCAAAATGGGGGGGGGGGTATGTGGCTTTTCCCCCTATATACGCCTGCCCGGCTTGGATCTAACAACCTCTGCGAGGTGATTTCGAAAAAATATGAAACCAAACACCCCCCCAAACCCATACAACCCCGAAAAGCCATCTCCGAGGGCTACCCGAAAAGGTACAACATACCCCCCCCCCCCTACGAAACCCCCATTTTCCCAAAAGTTGCCCAACACTACTCAGTTGGACGGGTGCGCGGTAATCTGGCTGTTTTGACCCCCCCCCCCCCCTGTCAAACGCCCATCTGTATGGGCATTTTTGTGGGGGGCTATTCCATCCTTGAACCGGGTTTTCAAGCTTTCGGCCGAAGTCCTCAAAAAATTGAAGTCAAGTCACCATGGTATGTGGTACGTTTTTGAAAAGTAGGCGGAAAGGGCTTCTCAAAGCTTTTTGACTTGGGGTCTAACTCACCAATATGCTGAAAAGCCGGGCTTCAGGACAAAACTGTTTGGGGTCCAAAGGGCCCGATCTGCTGGTTCGGGTGCACATTGTGAAGCCACCAAGGAAAAACTACCCTCAGTTTGGGCCTCATTTGGGCCTCGTTTTCCAGCCACATTCACCTGTACCATGCCAACAACATGCAAATTGGTGCAAAACAAGCATATTTGCTCAGGAGACTCATTGCAAATTCACATGGACAGTCTCCCAATCACCACAAAAGGCTTTATTTGGGCAAGAGTCCCCGGTGCCATGCAAGGAAAAGTTGCACCAACATGGGCACCATTGTTGCTGGAGTTGGCCCACCACATCTGTGAACCACGAATGATAATATTTCTTCAGGCCAGGGCTGGATGTTCCTGGCTGCAGGAACATCCTTCAGGTCTGCCTGTTTCATGCACAAGCCTGCATTGGGTGAATTTTGCTGTGGTTGGCTCTGAGGGGACGGATCTGTGCACTGCTGCTGGCCAGAAACATGGTCAAAAACACACAAAATTGAAAATTCTGCAAAGAGGACGTTAGAACAAGCTTCGAAACCCTGAAAAATGAATTCCTCAACCTCAAAATATCAAAATGGGGGGGGGGGTCCTCACCTCATGACACCTCAAGCTCCAGCCGGTACACCTCTCGTGGACGGTTTTGGGGTGTTTAGCCCCCCCCCCCCCGGGAACACGCCCACACATTGCCTATTTTTTTTTTCGGCTGTCAAACGAGGGGATCGCATGACAATCAAAAAATTTTTCTCCTGTTTTCCACTCTTTTAACCCTCGCGTGACACTTCACCCGTTCTAGCAGGGATTCTGGCGCTTGCCATCACAGTTTTGAGGGGCACCATTTGAGCCATGAGGGCTTTTGTGCCAGAAGGGGGTTCTCAAGAAGGGAGGGTGCCTTCTTATACCCTTAATGTATTGTCTATAGGGGGCCACACATGGTTGCCTTTGTGCAACCCAAGGAGCCTCACGACCCCTACTGGGCGCAACCTACACACCACAATCAGGAGCGCTTTCGGTACCCCGTCAGCAGTAACATCCAACCGCCGAACCATGCAATGCTTCCGCATTCTGCACCACTGAATGGAAGAGCTCTCTTTGGGGCAGTCCCTGACGGCAAAATTCTGGCGTCCACTACACAGCCAGACAGCTGGAGGGCAGTCAGTGTCAATGATCCTACGTAAGCAGCCACACAATAGCACTCTCTCTGCGTGCCCTCTCACCACACGAGTGCACTCCCAGGGATCCTATGCCTCTGTGCGTTTCCCATTGTATTGTGAGTCACCGAGTACCGTGGTGGACGCCCGCAATGATAGGGCTAGAAGGGACCACACCTGCCTTCCCAAAACGGGAGTTGAGACCGAGGGACGTCTTCGGTGCTGTGCACGCTGCCTTTCGGGGAGCAGCCGTCCGGCTGAGATTGTTCACTCATCTCAGAACGCGGGAGATACGCGGTGGTGTGTGTGGCGTTCTCCACAACGGCAGGCATCAACTGCCCGGGCGGCGTCATAGGATGGCGGAACATCCAGCCCCCAGGCACACTCTGCTGTGATACCTGGTGAGATGGGGTGCTGGATGTGGGACTGCTGTGCACAGACTTCCTTGAGGAGGCCCGGGGCGGATCGGAGGCTGGCGCTGTAATGGGTTCAGCTCTTGGAGCCAAGAGCATTGGGATCCTTGCTGTCGCCTGCGAGGGGCTATCCACTTGCAAGTACTGCAACACCACATCGATCTTGCCCACCGTTGGCTCAGGGGCTTGCAGGCTTGCCCGGAGGGTATTGAACACGGTGATGGCTCCGAGCTCAACAAGGCTCCGCCTCGCTGTTTGCCTTTGGACGAGATCTTGCAGCAAATTGAGTAGTGCATCTGTTGACTACATACGAGTAAGTACAACAGGAAATGAGAGCAACACACGCTTCAACGCACTCGTAGTGGTCCGCCAAACCGCCCCCTCATGCAAGCACCACCATCTACTAGAAATTTTGTGTTTCTGCCACTACAGGTGGGGACCTTGCAAGAAAGTGTTCCAGAATGACCTGCAGGTGGATGTCGTGTGGATGAAGCTTGCAAACACCATGAACAAGGGGATGCAGACAATATCATACCGCAAGCAGCAGACACTGAATCTGCATTCAAGACCAGACAGTCCCTCACAAAGGGAATGCCTTGCACAAAAACACCCTTGTGGGTTCCGGAGAACGGTAGCTTTGGCATGGGCATCGCTTGTGAGCGTGTGTGTTGTGCGCATGCGTCTGAGGTTGCTCGGTGTGTGTGTGTGTGTGTGTGTGTGGACGGATTTTTCGTCCAAAACAGCCCATTTCAAAGCATTTTGATTTTCCGTGGACCAAACACATTACCACAGGCTCAAAACGGGCTAAAAACACTTGTTTGAGCATCCCAAATGGTCTGTGTTAACTTTTGGAAAAATGCTTCTTCGAACGATTTTTGGTCCAAAAACGGCCCATTTTCAAAGCATTTTGCGATTTTCCGTGGACCAAACACATCACCACGGGCTCAAAATGGGCTAAAATCACTTGTTTGAGCACCCCAAGCGGTCCACGATAACTTTTGGAAAAATGCCTTTTTGACCCATTGGTGGTCAAAAAGCGGGCCATTTTCAACGAATGTTGGGAATTTCCTTGGGCCAAAACGCGGCACTATCGGCTCAAAATGGGATAAAAACACTTGTTTGAGCATCCCAAACCATCCAGGACAACTTTTGGGAAAATGCTTCTTTGAACCATGTTTGACCCATTTTGGGTCCAAGGATGGCCCATTTTCAAAGCATTTTGGGATTTTCCGTAACTTTTAATTTTAATTTTCCAAAAATCGTCACAAATAGGCTCGACATGGGCTTCAAACATTTGTTTGAGCACTCCAAACATCCATTTTGCAAAATGCTTCCTTGACCCATTTTTGACCCATTTTTTGTCCAAAAAACGGCGCATTTTCAAAGCATGTTGGGATTTTCCGTGGGCCAAAAGGCGTTACAACCAGGCTCAAAATGGGCTAAAAACACGTGTTTGAGCATCCCCAATGGTCCAAGATAAATTTTGGAAAATGCTTCCTTGACCCATTGTTGACCCATTTTTCGTCCAAAAATGGCCTATTTTCAAAACATTTTGGGTTTTTCCGTGGGCCAAAACGCATCACCACGGGCTCAAATTGGGCCAAGAACACTGGTTTGAGCACCCCGAACGGTCTAGGATAACTTTTGGGAAATTGCTTTTTTGACCTATTGTTGACCCATTTTTGGTCCAAACAATGGCCCATTTTCACAGCATTTTGCGATTTTCCGTGGGCCAATACGCGTCACAAACAGGCTCGACATGGGCCGAAAACACTTGTTTGAGCACCCCAAGCGGGCCAGGACCACTTTTGGAAAAATGCTTTTTTGACCCCCTTTTGGCCCATTTTCCGACCAAGAATGGCCAATTTTCAAAGCATGTTGAGATTTTCCGTGGGCCAAATGTGTAATACGGGCTCAAAATGGGCTGAAAAAACTTGGTTGCGCACCCTGAGAGTTCCAGGGTAAATTTCGGAAAATGCTTTTTTGACCCATTTTTGGCCCATTTTTCGACCAAAAAACGGCCCACTTTCAAAGCATTTTGGGATTTTCCATGGGCCAAAACGTGTCACAAACAGGCTCGACATGGGCTGAAAACACTCGTTTGAGCACCGCTGAGGGGTGCGGGACAACTTTTGGAAAAACGCTTTTTGACCTGCTTTTGACCCATGTTTGACCCACTTTTGGTCCATTTTCAAGGCATTTTGGGATTTTCCGTGGGCCAAAACGCGTCACAAAGAGGCTTGGCATGGGCTGAAAACATTTCTTCGAGCACCGCAAAAGGTCTACAATAACGTTTTGGAAAAATGCTTTTTGGACCCATTTTTGACCCATCTTTGGTCCAAAAACGGCCCATTTTCAAAGCATTTTGGGATTTTCCAGGGGCCAAAACGTGGCACAAACAGGCTCGACATGGGCTGAAAACAGTTGTTTGAGCACCGCAAATTGTCTACAATAACTGTTTGGAAAAATGCTTTTTGGACCCATTTTTGACCCATCTTTGGTTCAAAAACGGCCCATTTTCAAAGCATTTTCCGCCACGCGCTCAAAGTGGGGTAAAAACACTTGTTTTACGATCCCAAATGGTCGAGATTAACTTTTGGAAAAACACTTTTTTGACCCATTTTTCATCCTTTTTGGGCCCAAGCATGGCCCACTTTCAAGATGATGGGGTTTTCTGTGGGCCAAATGTGCAACCACGGGCTCGAATTGGGCTAAAAACACTTGTTTGAGCACCCCCACCGTTCCAAGATGAATTTTGCAAAAAGGCTTCCTTGACCCATTGTTGACCCATTTTTTGGTCCAAAAGCGGCACAATTTCGAAGCATGTTGGGATTTTCCGTGGGCCAAAAGGCGTCACAACCAGGCTCAAAATGGGCTAAAAACACGTGTTTGAGCATCCCCAATGGTCCAAGATAATTTTGGAAAATGCTTCCTTGACCCATTGTTGACCCATTTTTCGCCCACAAATGGCCTATTTTCAAAACATTTTGGAGTTTTCCGTGGGCTAGAACGCATCACCACGGGGCTCAAATTGGGCCAAGAACACTGGTTTGAGCACCCCGAACGGTCTAGGATAAGTTTTGGGAAATTGCTTTTTTGACCTATTTTTGACCCATTTTTGGTCCAAACAATGGCCCATTTTCAAAACATTTTGCGATTTTCCGTGGGCCAATACCCGTCACAAACAGGCTCAACATGGGCCGAAAACACTTGTTTGAGCACCCCAAGCGGGCCAGGACCACTTTTGGAAAAATGCCTTTTTGACCCCTTTTTGGCCCATTTTTCGACCAAGAAGGGCCCATTTTCAAAGCATGTTGAGATTTTCCGCGGGCCAAATGTGTAATACGGCTCAAAATGGGCTGAAAAAAATGGGTTGCACCCTAAGAGTTCCAGGGTAAATTTCGGAAAATGCTTTTTTGACCCCTTTTTGGCCCATTCTTCGACCAAAAACGGCCCAGTTTCAAAGCATTTTGGGATTTTCCATGGGCCAAAACGTGTCACAAACAGGCTCGGCATGGGCCGAAAACACTCGTTTGAGCACCGCTGAGGGGTCCAGGACGACTTTCGGAAAAACGCTTTTTTGACCTGCATTTGACCCATGTTTGACCCCTTTTTGGTCCATTTTCAAGGCATTTTGGGATTTTCCATGGGCCAAAACGCGTCACCACGGGCTGAAAATGGGCTAAAAACACTTGTTTTAGCATCCCAAATGGTCGAGATTAACCTTTGCAAAAACAATTTTTTGACCTATTTTTCATCCTTTTGGGGTCCAAGGATGGCCCACTTTCAAGATTATGGGGTTTTCTGTGGGCCAAGTGTGCAATCACGGGCTCGAATTGGGCTAAAAACACTTGTTTGAGCACCCCCACCGTTCCAAGATGAATTTTGCAAAAGGCTTCCTTGCCCCATTTTTGACCCATTTTTTGGTCCAAAAGCGGCACAGTTTCAAAGCATGTTGGGATTTTCCGTGGGCCAAAAGGCGTTACCACCAGGCTCAAAATGGGCTAAAAACACGTGTTTGAGCATCCCCAATGTTCCAAGATAAATTTTGGAAAATGCTTCCTTGACCATTTGTTGACCCATTTTTCGCCCACAAATGGCCTATTTTCAAAACATTTTGGAGTTTTCCGTGGACTAGAACGCATCACCACGGGCTCAAATTGGGCCAAGAACACTGGTTTGAGCACCCCGAACGGTCTAGGATAACTTTTGGGAAATTGCTTTTTTGACCCATTGTTGACCCATTTTTGGTCCAAACAATGGCCCATTTTCAAAACATTTTGCGATTTTCCGTGGGCCAATACGCGTCACAAACAGGCTCAACATGGGCCGAAAACACTTGTTTGAGCACCCCAAGCGGGCCAGGACCACTTTTGGAAAAATGCTTTTTTGACCCCCTTTTGGCCCATTTTTCAACCAAGAATGGCCAATTTTCAAAGCATGTTGAGATTTTCCGTGGGCCAAATGTGTAATACGGGCTCGAAATGGGCTGAAAAAAATGGGTTGCACCCTAAGAGGTCCAGGATAAATTTCGGAAAATGCTTTTTTGACCCCTTTTTGGCCCATTCTTCGACCAAAAACGGCCCACTTTCAAAGCATTTTGGGATTTTCCATGGGCCAAAACGTGTCACAAACAGGCTCGACATGGGCTGAAAACACTCGTTTGAGCACTGCTGAGCGGTGCGGGACAACTTTTGGAAAAACGCTTTTTTGACCTGCTTTTGACCCATGTTTGACCCATTTTTGGTCCATTTTCAAGGCATTTTGGGATTTTCCGTGGGCCAAAACGCGTCACAAAGAGGCTTGGCATGGGCTGAAAACATTTCTTCGAGCACCGCAAAAGGTCTACAATAACGTTTTGGAAAAATGCTTTTTGGACCCATTTTTGACCCATCTTTGGTCCAACAACGGCCCATTTTCAAAGCATTTTGGGATTTTCCAGGGGCCAAAACGTGGCACAAACAGGCTCGACATGGGCTGAAAATAGTTGTTTGGGCACCGCAAATTGTCTACAATAACTGTTTGGAAAAATGCTTTTTGGACCCATTTTTGACCCATCTTTGGTTCAAAAACGGCCCATTTTCAAAGCATTTTCCGCCACGCGCTCAAAGTGGGGTAAAAACACTTGTTTTACGATCCCAAATGGTCGAGATTAACTTTTGGAAAAACACTTTTTTGACCCATTTTTCATCCTTTTTGGGCCCAAGGATGGCCCACTTTCAAGATGATGGGGTTTTCTGTGGGCCAAATGTGCAACCACGGGCTCGAATTGGGCTAAAAACTCTTGTTTGAGCACCCCCACCTTTCCAAGATGAATTTTGCAAAATGCTTCCTTGACCCATTGTTGACCCATTTTTTGGTCCAAAAACGGCGCAAATTCAAAGCATGTTGGGATTTTCCGTGGGCCAAAAGGTGTCACAACCAGGCTCAAAATGGGCTAAAAACACGTGTTTGAGCATCCCCAATGGTCCAAGATAAATTTTGGAAAATGCTTCCCTGACCCATTGTTGACCCATTTTTCGTCCAAAAATGGCCTATTTTCAAAGCATTTTGGGCTTTTCCGTGGGCCAAAACGCATCACCACGGGCTCAAATTGGGCCAAGAACACTGGTTTGAGCACCCCGAACGGTCTAGGATAAGTTTTGGGAAATTGCTTTTTTGACCCATTGTTGACCCATTTTTGGTCCAAACAATGGCCCATTTTCAAAACATTTTGCGATTTTCCGTGGGCCAACACCCGTCACAAACAGGCTCGACATGGGCCGAAAACACTTGTTTGAGCACCCCAAGCGGGCCAGGATCACTTTTGGAAAAATGCCTTTTTGACCCCTTTTTGGCCCATTTTTCGACCAAGAATGGCCCATTTTCAAAGCATGTTGAGATTTTCCGCGGGCCAAATGTGTAATACGGCTCAAAATGGGCTGAAAAAAATGGGTTGCACCCTAAGAGTTCCAGGGTAAATTTCGGAAAATGCTTTTTTGACTCCTTTTTGGCCCATTCTTCAACCAGAAACGGCCCACTTCCAAAGCATTTTGGGATTTTCCATGGGCCAAAACGTGTCACAAACAGGCTCGGCATGGGCCGAAAACATTTCTTTGAGCACCGCTGAGGGGTCCAGGACGACTTTCGGAAAAACGCTTTTTTGACCTGCATTTGACCCATGTTTGACTCATTTTTGGTCCATTTTCAAGGCATTTTGGGATTTTCCGTGGGCCAAAACGCGTCACAAAGAGGCTTGGCATGGGCTGAAAACATTTCTTCGAGCACCGCAAAAGGTCTACAATAACGTTTTGGAAAAATGCTTTTTGGACCCATTTTTGACCCATCTTTGGTCCAACAACGGCCCATTTTCAAAGCATTTTGGGATTTTCCAGGGGCCAAAACGTGGCACAAACAGGCTCGACATGGGCTCAAAATAGTTGTTTGAGCACCGCAAATTGTCTACAATAACTGTTTGGAAAAATGCTTTTTGGACCCATTTTTGACCCATCTTTGGTTCAAAAACGGCCCATTTTCAAAGCATTTTCCGCCACGCGCTCAAAGTGGGGTAAAAACACTTGTTTTACGATCCCAAATGGTCGAGATTAACTTTTGGAAAAACACTTTTTTGACCCATTTTTCATCCTTTTTGGACCCAAGGATGGCCCACTTTCAAGATGATGGGGTTTTCTGTGGGCCAAATGTGCAACCACGGGCTCGAATTGGGCTAAAAACTCTTGTTTGAGCACCCCCACCCGTTCCAAGATGAATTTTGCAAAATGCTTCCTTGACCCATTGTCGACCCATTTTTTGGTCCAAAAGCGGCGCATTTTCAAAGCATGTTGGGATTTTCCGTGGGCCAAAAGGTGTCACAACCAGGCTCAAAATGGGCTAAAAACACGTGTTTGAGCATCCCCAATGGTCCAAGATAAATTTTGGAAAATGCTTCCCTGACCCATTGTTGACCCATTTTTCGTCCAAAAATGGCCTATTTTCAAAGCATTTTGGGTTTTCCGTGGGCCAAAACGCATCACCACGGGCTCAAATTGGGCCAAGAACACTGGTTTGAGCACCCCGAACGGTCTAGGATAAGTTTTGGGAAATTGCTTTTTTGACCCATTGTTGACCCATTTTTGGTCCAAACAATGGCCCATTTTCAAAACATTTTGCGATTTTCCGTGGGCCAACACCCGTCACAAACAGGCTCAACATGGGCCGAAAACACTTGTTTGAGCACCCCAAGCGGGCCAGGATCACTTTTGGAAAAATGCCTTTTTGACCCCTTTTTGGCCCATTTTTCGACCAAGAATGGCCCATTTTCAAAGCATGTTGAGATTTTCCGCGGGCCAAATGTGTAATACGGCTCAAAATGGGCTGAAAAAAATGGGTTGCACCCTAAGAGTTCCAGGGTAAATTTCGGAAAATGCTTTTTTGACCCCTTTTTGGCCCATTCTTCAACCAGAAACGGCCCACTTTCAAAGCATTTTGGGATTTTCCATGGGCCAAAACGTGTCACAAACAGGCTCGGCATGGGCCGAAAACATTTCTTTGAGCACCGCTGAGGGGTCCAGGACGACTTTCGGAAAAACGCTTTTTTGACCTGCATTTGACCCGGGTTTGACCCATTTTTGGTCCATTTTCAAGGCATTTTGGGATTTTCCATGGGCCAAAACGCGTCACCACGGGCTGAAAATGGGCTAAAAACACTTGTTTTAGCATCCCAAATGGTCGAGATTAACCTTTGCAAAAACAATTTTTTCACCTATTTTTCATCCTTTTGGGGTCCAAGGATGGCCCACTTTCAAGATTATGGGGTTTTCTGTGGGCCAAGTGTGCAACCACGGGCTCGAATTGGGCTAAAACCCCTTGTTTGAGCACCCCCACCGTTCCAAGATGAATTTTGCAAAAGGCTTCCTTGCCCCATTTTTGACCCATTTTTTGGTCCAAAAGCGGCACAGTTTCAAAGCATGTTGGGATTTTCCGTGGGCCAAAAGGCGTCACAACTAGGCTCAAAATGGGCTAAAAACACGTGTTTGAGCAACCCCAATGGTCCAAGATAAATTTTGGAAAATGCTTCCTTGACCATTTGTTGACCCATTTTTCGCCCACAAATGGCCTATTTTCAAAACATTTTGGAGTTTTCCGTGGACTAGAACGCATCACCACGGGCTCAAATTGGGCCAAGAACACTGGTTTGAGCACCCCGAACGGTCTAGGATAACTTTTGGGAAATTGCTTTTTTGACCCATTGTTGACCCATTTTTGGTCCAAACAATGGCCCATTTTCAAAACATTTTGCGATTTTCCGTGGGCCAATACCCGTCACAAACAGGCTCGACATGGGCCGAAAACACTTGTTTGAGCACCCCAAGCGGGCCAGGACCACTTTTGGAAAAATGCCTTTTTGACCCCTTTTTGGCCCATTTTTCGACCAAGAATGGCCAATTTTCAAAGCATGTTGAGATTTTCCGTGGGCCAAATGTGTAATACGGGCTCAAAATGGGCTGAAAAAAATGGGTTGCACCCTAAGAGTTCCAGGATAAATTTCGGGAAATGCTTTTTTGACCCCTTTTTGGCCCATTCTTCGACCAAAAACGGCCCACTTTCAAAGCATTTTGGGATTTTCCATGGGCCAAAACGTGTCACAAACAGGCTCGACATGGGCTGAAAACACTCGTTTGAGCACTGCTGAGCGGTGCGGGACAACTTTTGGAAAAACGCTTTTTTGACCTGCTTTTGACCCATGTTTGACCCATTTTTGGTCCATTTTCAAGGCATTTTGGGATTTTCCGTGGGCCAAAACGCGTCACAAAGAGGCTTGGCATGGGCTGAAAACATTTCTTCGAGCACCGCAAAATGTCTACAATAACGTTTTGGAAAAATGCTTTTTGGACCCATTTTTGACCCATCTTTGGTCCAACAACGGCCCATTTTCAAAGCATTTTGGGATTTTCCAGGGGCCAAAACGTGGCACAAACAGGCTCGACATGGGCTGAAAACAGTTGTTTGAGCACCGCAAATTGTGTACAATAGCTGTTTGGAAAAATGCTTTTTGGACCCATTTTCAAAGCATTTTCCGCCACGCGCTCAAAGTGGGGTAAAAACATTTGTTTTACGATCCCAAATGGCCGAGATTAACTTTTGGAAAAACACTTTTTTGACCCATTTTTCATCCTTTTTGGGCCCAAGGATGGCCCACTTTCAAGATGATGAGGTTTTCTGTGGGCGAAATGTGCAACCACGGGCTCAAATTGGGGTAAAAACTCTTGTTTGAGCACCCCCACCGTTCCAAGATGAATACTGCAAAATGCTTCCTTGACCCATTTTGGACCCATTTTTTGGTCCAAAAACGGCGCATTTTCAAAGCATGTTGGGATTTTCCGTGGGCCAAAAGGCGTCACAACCAAGCTCAAAATGGGCTAAAAACACGTGTTTGAGCAACCCCAATGGTCCAAGATAAATTTTGGAAAATGCTTCCTTGACCATTTGTTGACCCATTTTTCGCCCACAAATGGCCTATTTTCAAAACATTTTGGAGTTTTCCGTGGACTAGAACGCATCACCACGGGCTCAAATTGGGCCAAGAACACTGGTTTGAGCACCCCGAACGGTCTAGGATAACTTTTGGGAAATTGCTTTTTTGACCCATTGTTGACCCATTTTTGGTCCAAACAATGGCCCATTTTCAAAACATTTTGCGATTTTCCGTGGGCCAATACCCGTCACAAACAGGCTCGACATGGGCCGAAAACACTTGTTTGAGCACCCCAAGCGGGCCAGGACCACTTTTGGAAAAATGCCTTTTTGACCCCTTTTTGGCCCATTTTTCGACCAAGAATGGCCAATTTTCAAAGCATGTTGAGATTTTCCGTGGGCCAAATGTGTAATACGGGCTCAAAATGGGCTGAAAAAAATGGGTTGCACCCTAAGAGTTCCAGGATAAATTTCGGAAAATGCTTTTTTGACCCCTTTTTGGCCCATTCTTCGACCAAAAACGGCCCACTTTCAAAGCATTTTGGGATTTTCCATGGGCCAAAACGTGTCACAAACAGGCTCGACATGGGCTGAAAACACTCGTTTGAGCACTGCTGAGCGGTGCGGGACAACTTTTGGAAAAACGCTTTTTTGACCTGCTTTTGACCCATGTTTGACCCATTTTTGGTCCATTTTCAAGGCATTTTGGGATTTTCCGTGGGCCAAAACGCGTCACAAAGAGGCTTGGCATGGGCTGAAAACATTTCTTCGAGCACCGCAAAATGTCTACAATAACGTTTTGGAAAAATGCTTTTTGGACCCATTTTTGACCCATCTTTGGTCCAACAACGGCCCATTTTCAAAGCATTTTGGGATTTTCCAGGGGCCAAAACGTGGCACAAACAGGCTCGACATGGGCTGAAAACAGTTGTTTGAGCACCGCAAATTGTGTACAATAGCTGTTTGGAAAAATGCTTTTTGGACCCATTTTCAAAGCATTTTCCGCCACGCGCTCAAAGTGGGGTAAAAACATTTGTTTTACGATCCCAAATGGCCGAGATTAACTTTTGGAAAAACACTTTTTTGACCCATTTTTCATCCTTTTTGGGCCCAAGGATGGCCCACTTTCAAGATGATGAGGTTTTCTGTGGGCGAAATGTGCAACCACGGGCTCAAATTGGGGTAAAAACTCTTGTTTGAGCACCCCCACCGTTCCAAGATGAATACTGCAAAATGCTTCCTTGACCCATTTTGGACCCATTTTTTGGTCCAAAAACGGCGCATTTTCAAAGCATGTTGGGATTTTCCGTGGGCCAAAAGGCGTCACAACCAGGCTCAAAATGGGCTAAAAACACGTGTTTGAGCATCCCTAATGGTCCAAGATAAATTTTGGAAAATGCTTCCTTGACCCATTGTTGACCGATTCTTTGTCCAAAAATGGCCTATTTTCAAAACATTTTGGGGTTTTCCGTGGGCTAGAACGCATCACCACAGGCTCAAATTGGGCCAAGAACACTGGTTTGAGCACCCCGAACGGTCTAGGATAACTTTTGGGAAATTGCTTTTTTGACCCATTGTTGACCCATTTTTGGTCCAAACAATGGCCCATTTTCAAAACATTTTGCGATTTTCCGTGGGCCAATACCCGTCACAAACAGGCTCGACATGGGCCGAAAACACTTGTTTGAGCACCCCAAGCGGGCCAGGACCACTTTTGGAAAAATGCCTTTTTGACCCCCTTTTGGCCCATTTTTCGACCAAGAATGGCCAATTTTCAAAGCATGTTGAGATTTTCCGTGGGCCAAATGTGTAATACGGGCTCAAAATGGGCTGAAAAAATGGGTTGCACCCTAAGAGTTCCAGGATAAATTTCGGAAAATGCTTTTTTGACCCCTTTTTGGCCCATTCTTCGACCAAAAACGGCCCACTTTCAAAGCATTTTGGGATTTTCCATGGGCCAAAACGTGTCACAAACAGGCTCGACATGGGCTGAAAACACTCGTTTGAGCACTGCTGAGCGGTGCGGGACAACTTTTGGAAAAACGCTTTTTTGACCTGCTTTTGACCCATGTTTGACCCACTTTTGGTCCATTGTCAAGGCATTTTGGGATTTTCCGTGGGCCAAAACGCGTCACAAAGAGGCTTGGCATGGGCTGAAAACATTTCTTCGAGCACCGCAAAATGTCTACAATAACGTTTTGGAAAAATGCTTTTTGGACCCATTTTTGACCCATCTTTGGTCCAACAACGGCCCATTTTCAAAGCATTTTGGGATTTTCCAGGGGCCAAAACGTGGCACAAACAGGCTCGACATGGGCTGAAAACAGTTGTTTGAGCACCGCAAATTGTGTACAATAGCTGTTTGGAAAAATGCTTTTTGGACCCATTTTCAAAGCATTTTCCGCCACGCGCTCAAAGTGGGGTAAAAACATTTGTTTTACGATCCCAAATGGCCGAGATTAACTTTTGGAAAAACACTTTTTTGACCCATTTTTCATCCTTTTTGGGCCCAAGGATGGCCCACTTTCAAGATGATGAGGTTTTCTGTGGGCGAAATGTGCAACCACGGGCTCAAATTGGGGTAAAAACTCTTGTTTGAGCACCCCCACCGTTCCAAGATGAATTTTGCAAAATGCTTCCTTGACCCATTTTGGACCCATTTTTTGGTCCAAAAACGGCGCATTTTCAAAGCATGTTGGGATTTTCCGTGGGCCAAAAGGTGTCACAACCAGGCTCAAAATGGGCTAAAAACACGTGTTTGAGCATCCCCAATGGTCCAAGATAAATTTTGGAAAATGCTTCCTTGACCCATTGTTGACCGATTCTTTGTCCAAAAATGGCCTATTTTCAAAACATTTTGGGGTTTTCCGTGGGCTAGAACGCATCACCACAGGCTCAAATTGGGCCAAGAACACTGGTTTGAGCACCCCGAACGGTCTAGGATAACTTTTGGGAAATTGCTTTTTTGACCCATTGTTGACCCATTTTTGGTCCAAACAATGGCCCATTTTCAAAACATTTTGCGATTTTCCGTGGGCCAATACCCGTCACAAACAGGCTCGACATGGGCCGAAAACACTTGTTTGAGCACCCCAAGCGGGCCAGGACCACTTTTGGAAAAATGCCTTTTTGACCCCTTTTTGGCCCATTTTTCGACCAAGAATGGCCCATTTTCAAAGCATGTTGAGATTTTCCGTGGGCCAAATGTGTAATACGGCTCAAAATGGGCTGAAAAAAATGGGTTGCACCCTAAGAGTTCCAGGGTAAATTTCGGAAAATGCTTTTTTGACCCCTTTTTGGCCCATTTTTGACCAAAAACGGCCCACTTTCAAAGCATTTTGGGATTTTCCATGGGCCACAACGTGTCACAAACAGGCTCGGCATGGGCCGAAAACATTTCTTTGAGCACCGCTGAGGGGTCCAGGACGACTTTCGGAAAAACGCTTTTTTGACCTGCTTTTGACCCATGTTTGACCCATTTTTGGTCCATTTTCAATGCATTTTGGGATTTTCCATGGGCCAAAAAGCGTCACCACGGGCTGAAAATGGGCTAAAAACACTTGTTTTAGCATCCCAAATGGTCGAGATTAACCTTTGCAAAAACACTTTTTTGACCTATTTTTCATCCTTTTTGGGCCCAAGGATGGCCCACTTTCAAGATGATGAGGTTTTATGAGGGCGAAATGTGCAACCACGGGCTCAAATTGGGGTAAAAACTCTTGTTTGAGCACCCCCACCGTTCCAAGATGAATTTTGCAAAATGCTTCCTTGACCCATTTTGGACCCATTTTTTGGTCCAAAAACGGCGCATTTTCAAAGCATGTTGGGATTTTCCGTGGGCCAAAAGGCGTCACAACCAGGCTCAAAATGGGCTAAAAACACGTGTTTGAGCATCCCTAATGGTCCAAGATAAATTTTGGAAAATGCTTCCTTGACCCATTGTTGACCGATTCTTTGTCCAAAAATGGCCTATTTTCAAAACATTTTGGGTTTTTCCGTGGGCTAGAACGCATCACCACAGGCTCAAATTGGGCCAAGAACACTAGTTTGAGCACCCCGAACGGTCTAGGATAACTTTTGGGAAATTGCTTTTTTGACCCATTGTTGACCCATTTTTGGTCCAAACAATGGCCCATTTTCAAAACATTTTGCGATTTTCCGTGGGCCAATACCCGTCACAAACAGGCTCGACATGGGCCGAAAACACTTGTTTGAGCACCCCAAGCGGGCCAGGACCACTTTTGGAAAAATGCCTTTTTGACCCCTTTTTGGCCCATTTTTCAACCAAGAATGGCCCATTTTCAAAGCATGTTGAGATTTTCCGTGGGCCAAATGTGTAATACGGCTCAAAATGGGCTGAAAAAAATGGGTTGCAACCTAAGAGTTCCAGGGTAAATTTCGGAAAATGCTTTTTTGACCCCTTTTTGGCCCATTTTTGACCAAAAACGGCCCACTTTCAAAGCATTTTGGGATTTTCCATGGGCCACAACGTGTCACAAACAGGCTCGGCATGGGCCGAAAACATTTCTTTGAGCACCGCTGAGGGGTCCAGGACGACTTTCGGAAAAACGCTTTTTTGACCTGCTTTTGACCCATGTTTGACCCATTTTTGGTCCATTTTCAATGCATTTTGGGATTTTCCATGGGCCAAAAAGCGTCACCACGGGCTGAAAATGGGCTAAAAACACTTGTTTTAGCATCCCAAATGGTCGAGATTAACCTTTGCAAAAACACTTTTTTGACCTATTTTTCATCCTTTTTGGGCCCAAGGATGGCCCACTTTCAAGATGATGAGGTTTTATGAGGGCGAAATGTGCAACCACGGGCTCAAATTGGGGTAAAAACTCTTGTTTGAGCACCCCCACCGTTCCAAGATGAATTTTGCAAAATGCTTCCTTGACCCATTTTGGACCCATTTTTTGGTCCAAAAACGGCGCATTTTCAAAGCATGTTGGGATTTTCCGTGGGCCAAAAGGCGTCACAACCAGGCTCAAAATGGGCTAAAAACACGTGTTTGAGCATCCCTAATGGTCCAAGATAAATTTTGGAAAATGCTTCCTTGACCCATTGTTGACCGATTCTTTGTCCAAAAATGGCCTATTTTCAAAACATTTTGGGTTTTTCCGTGGGCTAGAACGCATCACCACAGGCTCAAATTGGGCCAAGAACACTAGTTTGAGCACCCCGAACGGTCTAGGATAACTTTTGGGAAATTGCTTTTTTGACCCATTGTTGACCCATTTTTGGTCCAAACAATGGCCCATTTTCAAAACATTTTGCGATTTTCCGTGGGCCAATACCCGTCACAAACAGGCTCGACATGGGCCGAAAACACTTGTTTGAGCACCCCAAGCGGGCCAGGACCACTTTTGGAAAAATGCCTTTTTGACCCCTTTTTGGCCCATTTTTCAACCAAGAATGGCCCATTTTCAAAGCATGTTGAGATTTTCCGTGGGCCAAATGTGTAATACGGGCTCAAAATGGGCTGAAAAAAATGGGTTGCACCCTAAGAGTTCCAAGATAATTTTCGGAAAATGCTTTTTTGACCCCTTTTTGGCCCATTTTGACCAAAAACGGCCCACTTTCAAAGCATTTTGGGATTTTCCATGGGCCACAACGTGTCACAAACAGGCTCGGCATGGGCCGAAAACATTTCTTTGAGCACCGCTGAGGGGTCCAGGACGACTTTCGGAAAAACGCTTTTTTGACCTGCATTTGACCCATGTTTGACCCATTTTTGGTCCATTTTCAATGCATTTTGGGATTTTCCATGGGCCAAAAAGCGTCACCACGGGCTGAAAATGGGCTAAAAACACTTGTTTTAGCATCCCAAATGGTCGAGATTAACCTTTGCAAAAACACTTTTTTGACCTATTTTTCATCCTTTTTGGGTCCAAGGATGGCCCACTTTCAAGATTATGGGGTTGTCTGTGGGCCAAGTGTGCAACCACGGGCTCGAATTGGGGTAAAAACTCTTGTTTGAGCACCCCCATCGTTCCAAGATGAATTTTGCAAAAGGCTTCCTTGCCCCATTTTTGACCCATTTTTTGGTCCAAAAGCGGCACAGTTTCAAAGCATGTTGGGATTTTCCGTGGGCCAAAAGGCGTCACAACCAAGCTCAAAATGGGCTAAAAACACGTGTTTGAGCATCCCCAATGGTCCAAGATAAATTTTGGAAAATGCTTCCTTGACCATTTGTTGACCCATTTTTCGTCCACAAATGGCCTATTTTCAAAACATTTTGGGGTTTTCCGTGGACTAGAACGCATCACCACGGGCTCAAATTGGGCCAAGAACACTGGTTTGAGCACCCCGAACGGTCTAGGATAACTTTTGGGAAATTGCTTTTTTGACCCATTGTTGACCCATTTTTGGTCCAAACAATGGCCCATTTTCAAAACATTTTGCGATTTTCCGTGGGCCAATACCCGTCACAAACAGGCTCGACATGGGCCGAAAACACTTGTTTGAGCACCCCAAGCGGGCCAGGACCACTTTTGGAAAAATGCCTTTTTGACCCCTTTTTGGCCCATTTTTCGACCAAGAATGGCCCATTTTCAAAGCATGTTGAGATTTTCCGTGGGCCAAATGTGTAATACGGCTCAAAATGGGCTGAAAAAAATGGGTTGCACCCTAAGAGTTCCAAGATAATTTTCGGAAAATGCTTTTTTGACCCCTTTTTGGCCCATTCTTCGACCAAAAACAGCCCACTTTCAAAGCATTTTGGGATTTTCCATGGGCCACAACGTGTCACAAGCAGGCTCGACATGGGCCGAAAACACTTCTTTGAGCACCGCTGAGGGGTCCAGGACGACTTTCGGAAAAACGCTTTTTTTGACCTGCATTTGACGCATGTTTGACCCATTTTTGGTCCATTTTCAAGGCATTTTGGGTTTTCCATGGGCCAAAACGCGTCACCACGGGCTGAAAATGGGCTAAAAACACTTCTTTTAGCATCCCAAATGGTCGAGATTAACCTTTGCAAAAACACTTTTTTGACCTATTTTTCATCCTTTTTGGGTCCAATGATGGCCCACTTTCAAGATTATGGGATTTTCTGTGGGCCAAGTGTGCAACCACGGGCTCGAATTGGGCTAAAAACTCTTGTTTGAGCAGCCCCACCGTTCCAAGATGAATTTTGCAAAATGCTTCCTTGACCCATTTTTGACCCATTTTTTGGTCCAAAAACGGCACAGTTTCAAAGCATGTTGGGATTTTCCGTGGGCCAAAAGGCGTCACAACCAAGCTCAAAATGGGCTAAAAACACGTGTTTGAGCATCCCCAATGGTCCAAGATAAATTTTGGAAAATGCTTCCTTCACCATTTGATGACCCATTTTTCGTCCACAAATGGCCTATTTTCAAAACATTTTGGGGTTTTCCGTGGACTAGAACGCATCACCACGGGCTCAAATTGGGCCAAGAACACTGGTTTGAGCACCCCGAACGGTCTAGGATAACTTTTGGGAAATTGCTTTTTTGACCCATTGTTGACCCATTTTTGGTCCAAACAATGGCCCATTTTCAAAACATTTTGCGATTTTCCGTGGGCCAATACGCGTCACAAACAGGCTCGACATGGGCTGAAAACACTTGTTTGAGCACCGCAAGCGGGCCGGGATCACTTTTTGAAAAATGCTTTTTCACCCCTTTTGGCCCATTTTCCGACCAAGAATGGCCCATTTTCAAAGCATGTTGAGATTTTCCGTGGGCCAAATGTGTAATACGGGCTCAAAATGGGCTGAAAAAACTTGGTTGCGCACCCTAAGAGTTCCAGGATAAATTTCGGAAAATGCTTTTTTGACCCATTTTTGGCCCATTCTTCGACCAAAAACGGCCCACTTTCAAAGCATTTTGGGATTTTCCATGGGCCAAAACGTGTCACAAACAGGCTCGACATGGGCTAAAAACACTTGTTTCAGCACTGCCGAGCTGTCTAGGACAACTTTTGAAAAAACACTTTTTTGACCTGCATTTGACCCATGTTCGACCCATTTTTGGTCCATTTTCAAAGCATTTTGGGATTTTCCGTGGGCCAAAACGCGTCACAAAGAGGCTCGGCATGGGCTGAAAACACTTCTTTGAGCTCCCGAAATGGTCTACAATAACTTTTTGGAAAAATGCTTTTTGGACCCATTTTTGACCCATCTTTGGTCCAAAAACGGCCCATTTTCAAAGCATTTTGGGATTTTCATGGGCCAAAACGCGTCACCACGGGCTGAAAATGGGTTAAAACACTTGTTATAGTATCCCAAATGGTCGAGAGTAACTTTTGCAAAAACACTTTTTTGACCCATTTTTCATCCTTTTGGCTCCAAGGATGGCCCACTTTCAAAATTATGGGGTTTTCTGTGGGCCAAATGTGCAACCACGGGCTCAAATTGGAATAAAAACTCTTGTTTGAGCACCCCCACCGTTCCAAGATGAATTTTGCAAAATGCTTCCTTGACCCATTTTTGACCCATTTTTTGGTCCAAAAACGGCGCATTTTCAAAGCATGTTGGGATTTTCCGTGGGCCAAAAGGCGTCACAACCAGGCTCAAAATGGGCTAAAAACACGTGTTTGAGCATCCCCAATGGTCCAAGATAAATTTTGGAAAATGCTTCCTTGACCCATTTGTTGACTCATTTTTCGTTCAAAAATGGCCTATTTTCAAAACATTTTGGGTTTTTCCGTGGGCCAAAACGCATCACCACGGGCTCAAATTGGGCCAAGAACTTTGATTTGAGCACCCGGAACGGGATAGGATAACTTTTGGGAAATCGCTTTTTTGACCCATTTTTGACACATTTTTGGTCCAAACAATGGCCAATTTTCAAAGCATTTTGCGAGTTTCCGTGGGCCAATACACGTCACAAACATACTCGACATGGGCTGAAAACACTTGTTTGAGCACCGCAAGCGGGCCAGGATCACTTTTTGAAAAACGCCTTTTCACCCCTTTTTGGCCCATTTACCGTCCAAGAATGGCCCATTTTCAAAGCATGTTGAGATTTTCCGTGGGCCAAATACGGCCTCAAAATGGGCTGAAAAAACTTGGTTGCGCACCCTAAGAGTTCCAGGATAAATTTCGGAGAATGCTTTTTTGACCCATTGCTGGCCCATTTTTGACCAAAAACGGCCCACTTTCAAAGCATTTTGGGATTTTCCATGGGCCAAAACGTGTCACAAACAGGCTCGACATGGGCTGAAAACACTTGTTTGAGCACTGCTGAGCGGTCTAGGACAACTTTTGAAAAAACGCTTTTTTGACCTGCATTTGACCCATGTTTGACCCATTTTTGGTCCATTTTCAAAGCATTTTGGGACTTTCCGTGGGCCAAAACGCGTCACAAAGAGGCTCGGCATGGGCTGAAAACACTTCTTTGAACTCCGCAAATGGTCTACAATAACTTTTTGGAAAAATGCTTTTTGGACCCATTTTTGACCCATCTTTGGTCCAAAAACGGCCCATTTTCAAAGCATTTTGGGATTTTCATGGGCCAAAGCGCGTCACCACGGGCTGAAAATGGGTTAAAACACTTGTTATAGTATCCCAAATGGTCGAGAGTAACTTTTGCAAAAACACTTTTTTGACCCATTTTTCATCCTTTTGGCTCCAAGGATGGCCCACTTTCAAAATTATGGGGTTTTCTGTGGGCCAAATGTGCAACCACGGGCTCAAATTGGGGTAAAAACTCTTGTTTGAGCACCCCCACCGTTCCAAGATGAATTTTGCAAAATGCTTCCTTGCCCCATTTTGGACCCATTTTTTGGTCCAAAAACAGCGCATTTTCAAAGCATGTTGGGATTTTCCGTGGGCCAAAAGGCGTCACAACCAGGCTCAAAATGGGCTAAAAACACGTGTTTGAGCATCCCCAATGGTCCAAGATAAATTTTGGAAAATGCTTCCTTGACCCATTTGTTGACTCATTTTTCGTTCAAAAATGGCCTATTTTCAAAACATTTTGGGGTTTTTCCGTGGGCTAGAACGCACCACCACAGGCTCAAATTGGGCCAAGAACTTTGATTTGAGCACCCGGAACGGGCTAGGATAACTTTTGGGAAATCGCTTTTTTGACCCATTTTTGACACATTTTTGGTCCAAACAATGGCCCATTTTCAAAGCATTTTGCGAGTTTCCGTGGGCCAATACACGTCACAAACAGGCTCGACATGGGCTGAAAACACTTGTTTGAGCACCGCAAGCGGGCCAGGATCACTTTTTGAAAAACGCTTTTTCACCCCTTTTTGGCCCATTTTCCGGCCAAGAATGGCCCATTTTCAAAGCATGTTGAGATTTTCCGTGGGCCAAATACGGCCTCAAAATGGGCTGAAAAAACTTGGTTGCGCACCCTAAGAGTTCCAGGATAAATTTCGGAGAATGCTTTTTTGACCCATTTTTGGCCCATTTTTGACCAAAAACGGCCCACTTTCAAAGCATTTTGGGATTTTCCATGGGCCAAAACGTGTCACAAACAGGCTCGACATGGGCTGAAAACACTTGTTTGAGCACTGCTGAGCGGTCTAGGACAACTTTTGAAAAAACGCTTTTTTGACCTGCATTTGACCCATGTTTGACCCATTTTTTGTCCATTTTCAAGGCATTTTGGGACTTTCCGTGGGCCAAAACGCGTCACAAAGAGGCTCGGCATGGGCTGAAAACACTTCTTTGAGCTCCGCAAATGGTCTACAGTAACTTTTTGGAAAAATGCTTTTTGGACCCATTTTTGACCCATCTTTGGTCCAAAAACGGCCCATTTTCAAAGCATTTTGGGATTTTCATGGGCCAAAACGCGTCACCACGGGCTGAAAATGGGTTAAAAACACTTGTTATAGTATCCCAAATGGTCGAGAGTAACTTTTGCAAAAACACTTTTTTGACCCATTTTTCATCCTTTTGGCTCCAAGGATGGCCCACTTTCAAAATTATGGGGTTTTCTGTGGGCCAAATGTGCAACCACGGGCTCAAATTGGAATAAAAACTCTTGTTTGAGCACCCCCACCGTTCCAAGATGAATTTTGCAAAATGCTTCCTTGCCCCATTTTGGACCCATTTTTTGGTCCAAAAACAGCGCATTTTCAAAGCATGTTGGGATTTTCCGTGGGCCAAAAGGCGTCACAACCAGGCTCAAAATGGGCTAAAAACACGTGTTTGAGCATCCCCAATGGTCCAAGATTAATTTTGGAAAATGCTTCCTTGACCCATTGTTGACTCATTTTTCGTTCAAAAATGGCCTATTTTCAAAACATTTTGAGTTTTTCCGTGGGCCAAAACGCATCACCACGGGCTCAAATTGGGCCAAGAACTTTGATTTGAGCACCCGGAACGGGATAGGATAACTTTTGGGAAATCGCTTTTTTGACCCATTTTTGACACATTTTTGGTCCAAACAATGGCCCATTTTCAAAGCATTTTGCGAGTTTCCGTGGGCCAATACACGTCACAAACAGGCTCGACATGGGCTGAAAACACTTGTTTGAGCACCGCAAGCGGGCCAGGATCACTTTTTGAAAAACGCTTTTTCACCCCTTTTTGGCCCATTTTCCGGCCAAGAATGGCCCATTTTCAAAGCATGTTGAGATTTTCCGTGGGCCAAATCCGGCCTCAAAATGGGCTGAAAAAACTTGGTTGCGCACCCTAAGAGTTCCAGGATAAATTTCGGAGAATGCTTTTTTGACCCATTTTTGGCCCATTTTTGACCAAAAACGGCCCACTTTCAAAGCATTTTGGGATTTTCCATGGGCCAAAACGTGTCACAAACAGGCTCAACATGGGCTGAAAACACTTGTTTGAGCACTGCTGAGCGGTCTAGGACAACTTTTGAAAAAACGCTTTTTTGACCTGCATTTGACCCATGTTTGACCCATTTTTGGTCCATTTTCAAAGCATTTTGGGACTTTCCGTGGGCCAAAACGCGTCACAAAGAGGCTCGGCATGGGCTGAAAACACTTCTTTGAACTCCGCAAATGGTCTACAATAACTTTTTGGAAAAATGCTTTTTGGACCCATTTTTGACCCATCTTTGGTCCAAAAACGGCCCATTTTCAAAGCATTTTGGGATTTTCATGGGCCAAAACGCGTCACCACGGGCTGAAAATGGGTTAAAACACTTGTTATAGTATCCCAAATGGTCGAGAGTAACTTTTGCAAAAACACTTTTTTGACCCATTTTTCATCCTTTTGGGGTCCAAGGATGGCCCACTTTCAAAATTATGGGTTTTCTGTGGGCCAAATGTGCAACCACGGGCTCAAATTGGGGTAAAAACTCTTGTTTGAGCACCCCCACCGTTCCAAGATGAATTTTGCAAAATGCTTCCTTGACCCATTTTTGACCCATTTTTTGGTCCAAAAACGGCGCATTTTCAAAGCATGTTGGGATTTTCCGTGGGCCAAAAGGCGTCACAACCAGGCTCAAAATGGGCTAAAAACACGTGTTTGAGCATCCCCAATGGTCCAAGATAAATTTTGGAAAATGCTTCCTTGACCCATTTGTTGACTCATTTTTCGTTCAAAAATGGCCTATTTTCAAAACATTTTGGGTTTTTCCGTGGGCCAAAACGCATCACCACGGGCTCAAATTGGGCCAAGAACTTTGATTTGAGCACCCGGAACGGGATAGGATAACTTTTGGGAAATCGCTTTTTTGACCCATTTTTGACACATTTTTGGTCCAAACAATGGCCAATTTTCAAAGCATTTTGCGAGTTTCCGTGGGCCAATACACGTCACAAACATACTCGACATGGGCTGAAAACACTTGTTTGAGCACCGCAAGCGGGCCAGGATCACTTTTTGAAAAACGCTTTTTCACCCCTTTTTGGCCCATTTTCCGTCCAAGAATGGCCCATTTTCAAAGCATGTTGAGATTTTCCGTGGGCCAAATACGGCCTCAAAATGGGCTGAAAAAACTTGGTTGCGCACCCTAAGAGTTCCAGGATAAATTTCGGAGAATGCTTTTTTGACCCATTGCTGGCCCATTTTTGACCAAAAACGGCCCACTTTCAAAGCATTTTGGGATTTTCCATGGGCCAAAACGTGTCACAAACAGGCTCGACATGGGCTGAAAACACTTGTTTGAGCACTGTTGAGCGGTCTAGGACAACTTTTGAAAAAACGCTTTTTTGACCTGCATTTGACCCATGTTTGACCCATTTTTGGTCCATTTTCAAAGCATTTTGGGACTTTCCGTGGGCCAAAACGCGTCACAAAGAGGCTCGGCATGGGCTGAAAACACTTCTTTGAACTCCGCAAATGGTCTACAATAACTTTTTGGAAAAATGCTTTTTGGACCCATTTTTGACCCATCTTTGGTCCAAAAACGGCCCATTTTCAAAGCATTTTGGGATTTTCATGGGCCAAAGCGCGTCACCACGGGCTGAAAATGGGTTAAAACACTTGTTATAGTATCCCAAATGGTCGAGAGTAACTTTTGCAAAAACACTTTTTTGACCCATTTTTCATCCTTTTGGCTCCAAGGATGGCCCACTTTCAAAATTATGGGGTTTTCTGTGGGCCAAATGTGCAACCACGGGCTCAAATTGGGGTAAAAACTCTTGTTTGAGCACCCCCACCGTTCCAAGATGAATTTTGCAAAATGCTTCCTTGCCCCATTTTGGACCCATTTTTTGGTCCAAAAACAGCGCATTTTCAAAGCATGTTGGGATTTTCCGTGGGCCAAAAGGCGTCACAACCAGGCTCAAAATGGGCTAAAAACACGTGTTTGAGCATCCCCAATGGTCCAAGATAAATTTTGGAAAATGCTTCCTTGACCCATTTGTTGACTCATTTTTCGTTCAAAAATGGCCTATTTTCAAAACATTTTGGGGTTTTTCCGTGGGCTAGAACGCACCACCACAGGCTCAAATTGGGCCAAGAACTTTGATTTGAGCACCCGGAACGGGCTAGGATAACTTTTGGGAAATCGCTTTTTTGACCCATTTTTGACACATTTTTGGTCCAAACAATGGCCCATTTTCAAAGCATTTTGCGAGTTTCCGTGGGCCAATACACGTCACAAACAGGCTCGACATGGGCTGAAAACACTTGTTTGAGCACCGCAAGCGGGCCAGGATCACTTTTTGAAAAACGCTTTTTCACCCCTTTTTGGCCCATTTTCCGGCCAAGAATGGCCCATTTTCAAAGCATGTTGAGATTTTCCGTGGGCCAAATACGGCCTCAAAATGGGCTGAAAAAACTTGGTTGCGCACCCTAAGAGTTCCAGGATAAATTTCGGAGAATGCTTTTTTGACCCATTTTTGGCCCATTTTTGACCAAAAACGGCCCACTTTCAAAGCATTTTGGGATTTTCCATGGGCCAAAACGTGTCACAAACAGGCTCGACATGGGCTGAAAACACTTGTTTGAGCACCGCTGAGCGGTCTAGGACAACTTTTGAAAAAACGCTTTTTTGACCTGCATTTGACCCATGTTTGACCCATTTTTTGTCCATTTTCAAGGCATTTTGGGACTTTCCGTGGGCCAAAACGCGTCACAAAGAGGCTCGGCATGGGCTGAAAACACTTCTTTGAGCTCCGCAAATGGTCTACAGTAACTTTTTGGAAAAATGCTTTTTGGACCCATTTTTGACCCATCTTTGGTCCAAAAACGGCCCATTTTCAAAGCATTTTGGGATTTTCATGGGCCAAAACGCGTCACCACGGGCTGAAAATGGGTTAAAAACACTTGTTATAGTATCCCAAATGGTCGAGAGTAACTTTTGCAAAAACACTTTTTTGACCCATTTTTCATCCTTTTGGCTCCAAGGATGGCCCACTTTCAAAATTATGGGGTTTTCTGTGGGCCAAATGTGCAACCACGGGCTCAAATTGGAATAAAAACTCTTGTTTGAGCACCCCCACCGTTCCAAGATGAATTTTGCAAAATGCTTCCTTGCCCCATTTTGGACCCATTTTTTGGTCCAAAAACAGCGCATTTTCAAAGCATGTTGGGATTTTCCGTGGGCCAAAAGGCGTCACAACCAGGCTCAAAATGGGCTAAAAACACGTGTTTGAGCATCCCCAATGGTCCAAGATTAATTTTGGAAAATGCTTCCTTGACCCATTGTTGACTCATTTTTCGTTCAAAAATGGCCTATTTTCAAAACATTTTGAGTTTTTTCCGTGGGCCAAAACGCATCACCACGGGCTCAAATTGGGCCAAGAACTTTGATTTGAGCACCCGGAACGGGATAGGATAACTTTTGGGAAATCGCTTTTTTGACCCATTTTTGACACATTTTTGGTCCAAACAATGGCCCATTTTCAAAGCATTTTGCGAGTTTCCGTGGGCCAATACACGTCACAAACAGGCTCGACATGGGCTGAAAACACTTGTTTGAGCACCGCAAGCGGGCCAGGATCACTTTTTGAAAAACGCTTTTTCACCCCTTTTTGGCCCATTTTCCGGCCAAGAATGGCCCATTTTCAAAGCATGTTGAGATTTTCCGTGGGCCAAATCCGGCCTCAAAATGGGCTGAAAAAACTTGGTTGCGCACCCTAAGAGTTCCAGAATAAATTTCGGAGAATGCTTTTTTGACCCATTTTTGGCCCATTTTTGACCAAAAACGGCCCACTTTCAAAGCATTTTGGGATTTTCCATGGGCCAAAACGTGTCACAAACAGGCTCAACATGGGCTGAAAACACTTGTTTGAGCACTGCTGAGCGGTCTAGGACAACTTTTGAAAAAACGCTTTTTTGACCTGCATTTGACCCATGTTTGACCCATTTTTGGTCCATTTTCAAAGCATTTTGGGACTTTCCGTGGGCCAAAACGCGTCACAAAGAGGCTCGGCATGGGCTGAAAACACTTCTTTGAACTCCGCAAATGGTCTACAATAACTTTTTGGAAAAATGCTTTTTGGACCCATTTTTGACCCATCTTTGGTCCAAAAACGGCCCATTTTCAAAGCATTTTGGGATTTTCATGGGCCAAAACGCGTCACCACGGGCTGAAAATGGGTTAAAACACTTGTTATAGTATCCCAAATGGTCGAGAGTAACTTTTGCAAAAACACTTTTTTGACCCATTTTTCATCCTTTTGGGGTCCAAGGATGGCCCACTTTCAAAATTATGGGTTTTCTGTGGGCCAAATGTGCAACCACGGGCTCAAATTGGGGTAAAAACTCTTGTTTGAGCACCCCCACCGTTCCAAGATGAATTTTGCAAAATGCTTCCTTGCCCCATTTTGGACCCATTTTTTGGTCCAAAAACAGCGCATTTTCAAAGCATGTTGGGATTTTCCGTGGGCCAAAAGGCGTCACAACCAGGCTCAAAATGGGCTAAAAACACGTGTTTGAGCATCCCCAATGGTCCAAGATAAATTTTGGAAAATGCTTCCTTGACCCATTTGTTGACTCATTTTTCGTTCAAAAATGGCCTATTTTCAAAACATTTTGGGTTTTTCCGTGGGCCAAAACGCATCACCACGGGCTCAAATTGGGCCAAGAACTTTGATTTGAGCACCCGGAACGGGATAGGATAACTTTTGGGAAATCGCTTTTTTGACCCATTTTTGACACATTTTTGGTCCAAACAATGGCCCATTTTCAAAGCATTTTGCGAGTTTCCGTGGGCCAATACACGTCACAAACAGGCTCGACATGGGCTGAAAACACTTGTTTGAGCACCGCAAGCGGGCCAGGATCACTTTTTGAAAAACGCCTTTTCACCCCTTTTTGGCCCATTTACCGGCCAAGAATGGCCCATTTTCAAAGCATGTTGAGATTTTCCGTGGGCCAAATCCGGCCTCAAAATGGGCTGAAAAAACTTGGTTGCGCACCCTAAGAGTTCCAGGATAAATTTCGGAGAATGCTTTTTTGACCCATTTTTGGCCCATTTTTGACCAAAAACGGCCCACTTTCAAAGCATTTTGGGATTTTCCATGGGCCAAAACGTGTCACAAACAGGCTCGACATGGGCTGAAAACACTTGTTTGAGCACTGTTGAGCGGTCTAGGACAACTTTTGAAAAAACGCTTTTTTGACCTGCATTTGACCCATGTTTGACCCATTTTTGGTCCATTTTCAAAGCATTTTGGGACTTTCCGTGGGCCAAAACGCGTCACAAAAGGGCTCGGCATGGGCTGAAAACACTTCTTTGAGCTCCGCAAATGGTCTACAATAACTTTTTGGAAAAATGCTTTTTGGACCCATTTTTGACCCATCTTTGGTCCAAAAACGGCCCATTTTCAAAGCATTTTGGGATTTTCATGGGCCAAAACGCGTCACCACGGGCTGAAAATGGGTTAAAACACTTGTTATAGTATCCCAAATGGTTGTGAGTAACTTTTGCAAAAACACTTTTTTGACCCATTTTTCATCCTTTTGGCTCCAAGGATGGCCCACTTTCAAAATTATGGGGTTTTTCTGTGGGCCAAATGTGCAACCACGGGCTCAAATTGGGGTAAAAAACTCTTGTTTGAGCACCCCCACCGTTCCAAGATGAATTTTGCAAAATGCTTCCTTGCCCCATTTTGGACCCATTTTTTGGTCCAAAAACAGCGCATTTTCAAAGCATGTTGGGATTTTCCGTGGGCCAAAAGGCGTCACAACCAGGCTCAAAAATGGGCTAAAAACACGTGTTTGAGCATCCCCAATGGTCCAAGATAAAGTTTGGAAAATGCTTCCTTGACCCATTTGTTGACTCATTTTTCGTTCAAAAATGGCCTATTTTCAAAACATTTTGAGTTTTTTCCGTGGGCCAAAACGCATCACCACGGGCTCAAATTGGGCCAAGAACTTTGATTTGAGCACCCGGAACGGGCTAGGATAACTTTTGGGAAATCGCTTTTTGACCCATTTTTGACACATTTTTGGTCCAAACAATGGCCCATTTTCAAAGCATTTTGCGAGTTTCCGTGGGCCAATACACGTCACAAACAGGCTCGACATGGGCTGAAAACACTTGTTTGAGCACCGCAAGCGGGCCAGGATCACTTTTTGAAAAACGCCTTTTCACCCCTTTTTGGCCCATTTTCCGGCCAAGAATGGCCCATTTTCAAAGCATGTTGAGATTTTCCGTGGGCCAAATACGGCCTCAAAATGGGCTGAAAAAACTTGGTTGCGCACCCTAAGAGTTCCAGGATAAATTTCGGAGAATGCTTTTTTGACCCATTTTTGGCCCATTTTTGACCAAAAACGGCCCACTTTCAAAGCATTTTGGGATTTTCCATGGGCCAAAACGTGTCACAAACACGCTCGACATGGGCTGAAAACACTTGTTTGAGCACCGCTGAGCGGTCTAAGACAACTTTTGAAAAAACGCTTTTCTGACCTGCATTTGACCCATGTTTGACCCATTTTTGGTCCATTTTCAAAGCATTTTGGGACTTTCCGTGGGCCAAAACGCGTCACAAAGAGGCTCGGCATGGGCTGAAAACACTTCTTTGAGCTCCGCAAATGGTCTACAAAAACTTTTGGAAAAATGCTTTTTGGACCCATTTTTGACCCATCTTTGGTCCAACAACGGCCCATTTTCAAAGCATTTTGGGATTTTCATAGGCCGAAACGCGTCACCACGGGCTGAAAATGGGCTAAAAACACTTGTTATAGTATCCCAAATGGTCGAGAGTAACTTTTGGAAAAACACTTTTTTGACCCATTTTTCATCCTTTTGGGGTCCAAGGATGGCCCACTTTCAAGATTATGGGGTTTTCTGTGGTCCAAATGTGCAACCACGGGCTCAAATTGGGGTAAAAACTCTTGTTTGAGCACCCCCACCGTTCCAAGATGAATTTTGCAAAAGGCTTCCTTGCCCCATTTTGGACCCATTTTTTGGTCCAAAAGTGGCGCATTTTCAAAGCATGTTGGGATTTTCCTTGGGCCAAAAGGCGTCACAACCAGGCTCAAAATGGGCTAAAAACACGTGTTTGAGCATCCCCAATGGTCCAAGATTAATTTTGGAAAATGCTTCCTTGACCCATTTGTTGACTCATTTTTCGTTCAAAAATGGCCTATTTTCAAAACATTTTGGGTTTTTCCGTGGGCCAAAACACATCACCACGGGCTCAAATTGGGCCAAGAACACTGATTTGAGCACCCGGAACGGGCTAGGATAACTTTTGGGAAATCGCTTTTTTGACCTATTTTTGACACATTTTTGGTCCAAGCAATGGCCCATTTTCAAAGCATTTTGCGAGTTTCCGTGGGCCAATACACGTCACAAACATACTCGACATGGGCTGAAAACACTTGTTTGAGCACCCCAAGCGGGCCAGGATCACTTTTTGAAAAATGCTTTTTCAACCCTTTTTGGCCCATTTTCCGGCCAAGAATGGCCCATTTTCAAAGCATGTTGAGATTTTCCGTGGGCCAAAGACGGGCTCAAAATGGGCTGAAAAAACTTGGTTGCGCACCCTAAGAGTTCCAGGATAAATTTCGGAAAATGCTTTTTTGACCCATTGCTGGCCCATTTTTGACCAAAAACGGCCCACTTTCAAAGCATTTTGGGATTTTCCATGGGCCAAAACGTGTCACAAACAGGCTCGACATGGGCTGAAAACACTTCTTTGAACTCCGCAAATGGTCTACAATAACTTTTTGGAAAAATGCTTTTTGGACCCATTTTTGACCCATCTTTGGTCCAAAAACGGCCCATTTTCAAAGCATTTTGGGATTTTCATGGGCCAAAACGCGTCACCACGGGCTGAAAATGGGTTAAAACACTTGTTATAGTATCCCAAATGGTCGAGAGTAACTTTTGCAAAAACACTTTTTTGACCCATTTTTCATCCTTTTGGGGTCCAAGGATGGCCCACTTTCAAAATTATGGGTTTTCTGTGGGCCAAATGTGCAACCACGGGCTCAAATTGGGGTAAAAACTCTTGTTTGAGCACCCCCACCGTTCCAAGATGAATTTTGCAAAATGCTTCCTTGCCCCATTTTGGACCCATTTTTTGGTCCAAAAACAGCGCATTTTCAAAGCATGTTGGGATTTTCCGTGGGCCAAAAGGCGTCACAACCAGGCTCAAAATGGGCTAAAAACACGTGTTTGAGCATCCCCAATGGTCCAAGATAAATTTTGGAAAATGCTTCCTTGACCCATTTGTTGACTCATTTTTCGTTCAAAAATGGCCTATTTTCAAAACATTTTGGGTTTTTCCGTGGGCCAAAACGCATCACCACGGGCTCAAATTGGGCCAAGAACTTTGATTTGAGCACCCGGAACGGGATAGGATAACTTTTGGGAAATCGCTTTTTTGACCCATTTTTGACACATTTTTGGTCCAAACAATGGCCCATTTTCAAAGCATTTTGCGAGTTTCCGTGGGCCAATACACGTCACAAACAGGCTCGACATGGGCTGAAAACACTTGTATGAGCACCGCAAGCGGGCCAGGATCACTTTTTGAAAAACGCCTTTTCACCCCTTTTTGGCCCATTTACCGGCCAAGAATGGCCCATTTTCAAAGCATGTTGAGATTTTCCGTGGGCCAAATCCGGCCTCAAAATGGGCTGAAAAAACTTGGTTGCGCACCCTAAGAGTTCCAGGATAAATTTCGGAGAATGCTTTTTTGACCCATTTTTGGCCCATTTTTGACCAAAAACGGCCCACTTTCAAAGCATTTTGGGATTTTCCATGGGCCAAAACGTGTCACAAACAGGCTCGACATGGGCTGAAAACACTTGTTTGAGCACTGTTGAGCGGTCTAGGACAACTTTTGAAAAAACGCTTTTTTGACCTGCATTTGACCCATGTTTGACCCATTTTTGGTCCATTTTCAAAGCATTTTGGGACTTTCCGTGGGCCAAAACGCGTCACAAAAGGGCTCGGCATGGGCTGAAAACACTTCTTTGAGCTCCGCAAATGGTCTACAATAACTTTTTGGAAAAATGCTTTTTGGACCCATTTTTGACCCATCTTTGGTCCAAAAACGGCCCATTTTCAAAGCATTTTGGGATTTTCATGGGCCAAAACGCGTCACCACGGGCTGAAAATGGGTTAAAACACTTGTTATAGTATCCCAAATGGTTGTGAGTAACTTTTGCAAAAACACTTTTTTGACCCATTTTTCATCCTTTTGGCTCCAAGGATGGCCCACTTTCAAAATTATGGGGTTTTCTGTGGGCCAAATGTGCAACCACGGGCTCAAATTGGGGTAAAAACTCTTGTTTGAGCACCCCCACCGTTCCAAGATGAATTTTGCAAAATGCTTCCTTGCCCCATTTTGGACCCATTTTTTGGTCCAAAAACAGCGCATTTTCAAAGCATGTTGGGATTTTCCGTGGGCCAAAAGGCGTCACAACCAGGCTCAAAAATGGGCTAAAAACACGTGTTTGAGCATCCCCAATGGTCCAAGATAAAGTTTGGAAAATGCTTCCTTGACCCATTTGTTGACTCATTTTTCGTTCAAAAATGGCCTATTTTCAAAACATTTTGAGTTTTTCCGTGGGCCAAAACGCATCACCACGGGCTCAAATTGGGCCAAGAACTTTGATTTGAGCACCCGGAACGGGCTAGGATAACTTTTGGGAAATCGCTTTTTTGACCCATTTTTGACACATTTTTGGTCCAAACAATGGCCCATTTTCAAAGCATTTTGCGAGTTTCCGTGGGCCAATACACGTCACAAACAGGCTCGACATGGGCTGAAAACACTTGTTTGAGCACCGCAAGCGGGCCAGGATCACTTTTTGAAAAACGCCTTTTCACCCCTTTTTGGCCCATTTTCCGGCCAAGAATGGCCCATTTTCAAAGCATGTTGAGATTTTCCGTGGGCCAAATACGGCCTCAAAATGGGCTGAAAAAACTTGGTTGCGCACCCTAAGAGTTCCAGGATAAATTTCGGAGAATGCTTTTTTGACCCATTTTTGGCCCATTTTTGACCAAAAACGGCCCACTTTCAAAGCATTTTGGGATTTTCCATGGGCCAAAACGTGTCACAAACACGCTCGACATGGGCTGAAAACACTTGTTTGAGCACCGCTGAGCGGTCTAAGACAACTTTTGAAAAAACGCTTTTTTGACCTGCATTTGACCCATGTTTGACCCATTTTTGGTCCATTTTCAAAGCATTTTGGGACTTTCCGTGGGCCAAAACGCGTCACAAAGAGGCTCGGCATGGGCTGAAAACACTTCTTTGAGCTCCGCAAATGGTCTACAAAAACTTTTGGAAAAATGCTTTTTGGACCCATTTTTGACCCATCTTTGGTCCAACAACGGCCCATTTTCAAAGCATTTTGGGATTTTCATAGGCCGAAACGCGTCACCACGGGCTGAAAATGGGCTAAAAACACTTGTTATAGTATCCCAAATGGTCGAGAGTAACTTTTGGAAAAACACTTTTTTGACCCATTTTTCATCCTTTTGGGGTCCAAGGATGGCCCACTTTCAAGATTATGGGGTTTTCTGTGGTCCAAATGTGCAACCACGGGCTCAAATTGGGGTAAAAACTCTTGTTTGAGCACCCCCACCGTTCCAAGATGAATTTTGCAAAAGGCTTCCTTGCCCCATTTTGGACCCATTTTTTGGTCCAAAAGTGGCGCATTTTCAAAGCATGTTGGGATTTTCCTTGGGCCAAAAGGCGTCACAACCAGGCTCAAAATGGGCTAAAAACACGTGTTTGAGCATCCCCAATGGTCCAAGATTAATTTTGGAAAATGCTTCCTTGACCCATTTGTTGACTCATTTTTCGTTCAAAAATGGCCTATTTTCAAAACATTTTGGGTTTTTCCGTGGGCCAAAACACATCACCACGGGCTCAAATTGGGCCAAGAACACTGATTTGAGCACCCGGAACGGGCTAGGATAACTTTTGGGAAATCGCTTTTTTGACCTATTTTTGACACATTTTTGGTCCAAGCAATGGCCCATTTTCAAAGCATTTTGCGAGTTTCCGTGGGCCAATACACGTCACAAACATACTCGACATGGGCTGAAAACACTTGTTTGAGCACCCCAAGCGGGCCAGGATCACTTTTTGAAAAATGCTTTTTCAACCCTTTTTGGCCCATTTTCCGGCCAAGAATGGCCCATTTTCAAAGCATGTTGAGATTTTCCGTGGGCCAAAGACGGGCTCAAAATGGGCTGAAAAAACTTGGTTGCGCACCCTAAGAGTTCCAGGATAAATTTCGGAAAATGCTTTTTTGACCCATTGCTGGCCCATTTTTGACCAAAAACGGCCCACTTTCAAAGCATTTTGGGATTTTCCATGGGCCAAAACGTGTCACAAACAGGCTCGACATGGGCTGAAAACACTTGTTTGAGCACCGCTGAGCGGTCCAGGACAACTTTTGGAAAAACGCTTTTTTGACCTGCATTTGACCCATGTTTGACCCATTTTTTGTCCATTTTCAAAGCATTTTGGGACTTTCCGTGGGCCAAAACGTGTCACAAATAGGCTCGGCATGGGCTGAAAACACTTGTTTGAGCTCCGCAAATGGTCTACAATAACTTTTGGAAAAATGCTTTTTGGACCCATTTTTGACGCATCTTTGGTCCAAAAACGGCCCATTTTCAAAGCATTTTGGGATTTTCCATGGACCGAAACGCGTCACCACGGGCTGAAAATGGGCTAAAAACACTTGTTATCGTATCCCAAATGGTCGAGAGTAACTTTTGGAAAAACACTTTTTTGACCCATTTTTCATCCTTTTGGGGTCCAAGGATGGCCCACTTTCAAGATTATGGGGTTTTCTGTGGGCCAAATGTGCAACCATGGGCTCAAATTGGGGTAAAAACTCTTGTTTGAGCACCCCCACCGTTCCAAGATGAATTTTGCAAAATGCTTCCTTGACCTATTGTTGACGCCTTTTTGGTCCAAAAACGGCGCATTTTCAAAGCATGTTGGGATTTTCCGTGGGCCAAAAGGCGTCACAACCAGGCTCAAAATGGGCTAAAAACACGTGTTTGAGCATCCCCAATGGTCCAAGATAAATTTTGGAAAATGCTTCCTTGACCCATTTGTGGACTCATTTTTGTCCAAAAATGGCCTATTTTCAAAACATTTTGAGTTTTTCCGTGGGCCCAAATGCATCACCACGGGCTCAAATTGGGCCAAGAACACTGATTTGAGCACCCCGAACGGGCTAGGATAACTTTTGGGAAATTGCTTTTTTGACCTATTTTGACACATTTTTGGTCCAAACAATGGCCCATTTTCAAAGCATTTTGCGAGTTTCCGTGGGCCAATACGCGTCACAAACAGGCTCGACATGGGCTGAAAACCCTTGTTTGAGCACCCCAAGCGGGCCAGGATCACTTTCCGAAAAATGCTTTTTCACCCCTTTTTGGCCCATTTTTGACCAAGAATGGCCCATTTTCAAAGCATGTTTCAGAGTTTCCGTGGGCCAAATGTGTAATACGGGCTCAAAATGGGCTGAAAAAACTTGGTTGCGCACCCTAAGAGTTCCAGGATAAATTTCGGAAAACGTTTTTTTCACCCATTGCTGGCCCATTTTTGACCAAAAACGGCCCACTTTCAAAGCATTTTGGGATTTTCCATGGGCCAAAACGTGTCACAAACAGGCTCGACATGGGCTGAAAACACTTGTTTGAGCACCGCTGAGCGGTCCAGGACAACTTTTGGAAAAACGCTTTTTTGACCTGCATTTGACCCATGTTTGACCCATTTTTTGTCCATTTTCAAAGCATTTTGGGACTTTCCGTGGGCCAAAACGTGTCACAAATAGGCTCGGCATGGGCTGAAAACACTTGTTTGAGCTCCGCAAATGGTCTACAATAACTTTTGGAAAAATGCTTTTTGGACCCATTTTTGACGCATCTTTGGTCCAAAAACGGCCCATTTTCAAAGCATTTTGGGATTTTCCATGGACCGAAACGCGTCACCACGGGCTGAAAATGGGCTAAAAACACTTGTTATAGTATCCCAAATGGTCGAGAGTAACTTTTGGAAAAACACTTTTTTGACCCATTTTTCATCCTTTTGGGGTCCAAGAATGGCCCACTTTCAAGATTATGGGGTTTTCTGTGGGCCAAATGTGCAACCATGGGCTCAAATTGGGGTAAAAACTCTTGTTTGAGCACCCCCACCGTTCCAAGATGAATTTTGCAAAATGCTTCCTTGACCTATTGTTGACGCCTTTTTGGTCCAAAAACGGCGCATTTTCAAAGCATGTTGGGATTTTCCGTGGGCCCAAAGGCGTCACAACCAGGCTCAAAATGGGCTAAAAACACGTGTTTGAGCATCCCCAATGGTCCAAGATAAATTTTGGAAAATGCTTCCTTGACCCATTTGTGGACTCATTTTTCGTCCAAAAATGGCCTATTTTCAAAACATTTTGGGTTTTTCCGTGGGCCCAAATGCATCACCACGGGCTCAAATTGGGCCAAGAACACTGATTTGAGCACCCCGAACGGGCTAGGATAACTTTTGGGAAATTGCTTTTTTGACCTATTTTGACACATTTTTGGTCCAAACAATGGCCCATTTTCAAAGCATTTTGCGAGTTTCCGTGGGCCAATACGCGTCACAAACAGGCTCGACATGGGCTCAAAACCCTTGTTTGAGCACCCCAAGCGGGCCAGGATCACTTTCCGAAAAATGCTTTTTCACCCGTTTTTGGCCCATTTTTGACCAAGAATGGCCCATTTTCAAAGCATGTTTCAGATTTTCCGTGGGCCAAATGTGTAATACGGGCTCAAAATGGGCTGAAAAAACTTGGTTGCGCACCCTAAGAGTTCCAAGATAAATTTCGGAAAATGCTTTTTTGACCCATTTCTGGCCCATTTTTGACCAAAAACGGCCCACTTTCAAAGCATTTTGGGATTTTCCATGCGCCAAAACGTGTCACAAACAGGCTCGACATGGGCTGAAAACACTTGTTTGAGCACCGCTGAGCGGTCCAGGACAACTTTTGGAAAAACGCTTTTTTGACCTGCATTTGACCCATGTTTGACCCATTTTTTGTCCATTTTCAAAGCATTTTGGGACTTTCCGTGGGCCAAAACGTGTCACAAATAGGCTCGGCATGGGCTGAAAACACTTCTTTGAGCTCCGCAAATGGTCTACAATAACGTTTTGGAAAAATGCTTTTTGGACCCATTTTTGACGCATCTTTGGTCCAAAAACGGCCCATTTTCAAAGCATTTTGGGATCTTCCATGGGCCGAAACGCGTCACCACGGGCTGAAAATGGGCTAAAAACACTTGTTATAGTATCCCAAATGGTCGAGAGTAACTTTTGGAAAAACACTTTTTTGACCCATTTTTCATCCTTTTGGGGTCCAAGGATGGCCCACTTTCAAGATTATGGGGTTTTCTGTGGGCCAAATGTGCAACCATGGGCTGTTATTGGGGTAAAAACTCTTGTTTGAGCACCCCCACCGTTCCAAGATGAATTTTGCAAAATGCTTCCTTGACCCATTGTTGACGCCTTTTTGGTCCAAAAACGGCGCATTTTCGAAGCATGTTGGGATTTTCCGTGGGCCAAAAGGCGTCACAAACAGGCTCAAAATGGGCTAAAAACACGTGTTTGAGCATCCCCAATGGTGCAAGATAAATTTTGAAAAATGCTTCCTTGACCCATTTGTTGACTCATTTTTCGTCCAAAAATGGCCTATTTTCAAAACATTTTGGGTTTTTCCGTGGGCCAAAATGCATCACCACGGGCTCAAATTGGGCCAAGAACTTTGATTTGAGCACCCCGAACGGGCTAGGATAACTTTTGGGAAATTGCCTTTTTGACCTATTCTGACACATTTTTGGTCCAAACAATGGCCCATTTTCAAAGCATTTTGCGATTTTCCGTGGGCCAATACGCGTCACAAACAGGCTCGACATGGGCTGAAAACACTTTTTTGAGCACCGCAAGCGGGCCACGATCACTTTCCGAAAAATGCCTTTTCACCCCTTTTTGGCCATTTTTGACCAAGAATGGCCCATTTTCAAAGCATGTTGAGATTTTCCGTGGGCCAAATGTGTAATACGGGCTCAAAATGGGCTGAAAAAACTTGGTTGCGCACCCTAAGAGTTCCAGGATAAATTTCGGAAAATGCTTTTTAGACCCATTTCTGGCCCATTTTTGACCAAAAACGGCCCACTTTCAAAGCATTTTGCGATTTTCCATGGGCCAAAACGTGTCACAAACAGGCTCGACATGGGCTGAAAACACTTGTTTGAGCACTGCTGAGCGGTCCAGGACAACTTTTGGAAAAACGCCTTTTTGACCCGCATTTGACCCATGTTTGACCCATTTTTGGTCCATTTTCAAAGCATTTTGGGACTTTCCGTGGGCCAAAACGCGTCGCAAAGAGGCTCGGCATGGGCTGAAAACACTTCTTTGAGCTCCGCAAATGGTCTACAATAACTTTTTGGAAAAATGCTTTTTGGACCCATTTTTGACCCATCTTTGGTCCAAAAACGGCCCATTTTCGAAGCATTTTGGGATTTTCCATGGGCCAAAACGCGTCACCACGGGCTGAAAATGGGCTAAAAACACTTGTTATAGTATCCCAAATGGTCGAGATTAACTTTTGGAAAAACACTTTTTTGACCCATTTTTCATCCTTTTGGGGTCCAAGGATGGCCCACTTTCAAGATTATGGGGTTTTCTGTGGGCCAAATGTGCAACCACGGGCTCAAATTGGGGTAAAAACTCTTGTTTGAGCACCCCCACCGTTCCAAGATGAATTTTGCAAAATGCTTCCTTGACCCATTGTTGACCCATTTTTGGTCCAAAAGTGGCGCATTTTCAAAGCATGTTGCGATTTTCCGTGGGCCAAAAGGCGTCACAACCAGGCTCAAAATGGGCTAAAAACACGTGTTTTAGCATCCCCAATGGTCCAAGATAAATTTTGGAAAATGCTTCCTTGACCCATTTGTTGACTCATTTTTCGTCCAAAAATGGCCTATTTTCAAAACATTTTGGGTTTTTCCGTGGGCCAAAATGCATCACCACGGGCTCAAATTGGGCCAAGAACACTGATTTGAGCACCCCGAACGGGCTAGGATAACTTTTGGGAAATTGCTTTTTTGACCTATTTTGACACATTTTTGGTCCAAACAATGGCCCATTTTCAAAGCATTTTGCGAGTTTCCGTGGGCCAATACGCGTCACAAACAGGCTCAACATGGGCTGAAAACACTTGTTTGAGCACCGCAAGCGGGCTAGGATCACTTTCTGAAAAATGCTTTTTTCACCCCCTTTTGGCCCATTTTCCGACCAAGAATGGCCCATTTTCAAAGCATGTTGAGATTTTCCGTGGGCCAAATGTGTAATACGGGCTCAAAATGGGCTGAAAAAACTTGGTTGCGCACTCTAAGAGTTCCAAGATAAATTTCGGAAAATGCTTTTTTGACCCATTTCTGGCCCATTTTTGACCAAAAACGGCCCACTTTCAAAGCATTTTGCGATTTTCCATGGGCCAAAACGTGTCACAAACAGGCTCGACATGGGCTGAAAACACTTGTTTGAGCACTGCTGAGCGGTGCGGGACAACTTTTGGAAAAACGCTTTTTTGACCTGCATTTGACCCATGTTTGACCCATTTTTGGTCCATTTTCAAAGCATTTTGGGATTTTCCGTGGGCCAAAACGCGTCACAAAGAGGCTCGGCATGGGCTGAAAACACTTCTTTGAGCTCCGCAAATGGTCTACAATAACTTTTTGGAAAAATGCTTTTTGGACCCATTTTTGACCCATCTTTGGTCCAAAAACGGCCCATTTTCAAAGCATTTTGGGATTTTCCATGGGCCAAAACGCGTCACCACGGGCTGAAAATGGGCTAAAAACACTTGTTATAGTATCCCAAATAGTGGAGATTAACTTTTGGAAAAACACTTTTTTGACCCATTTTTCATCCTTTTGGGGTCCAAGGATGGCCCACTTTCAAGATTATGGGGTTTTCTGTGGGCCAAATGTGCAACCACGGGCTCAAATTGGGGTAAAAACTCGTGTTTGAGCACCCCCACCGTTCCAAGATGAATTTTGCAAAATGCTTCCTTGACCCATTGTTGACCCATTTTTGGTCCAAAAGTGGCGCATTTTCAAAGCATGTTGGGATTTTCCGTGGGCCAAAAGGCGTCACAACCAGGCTCAAAATGGGCTAAAAACACGTGTTTGAGCATCCCCAATGGTCCAAGATAAATTTTGGAAAATGCTTCCTTGACCCATTTGTGGACTCATTTTTCGTCCAAAAATGGCCTATTTTCAAAACATTTTGGGTTTTTCCGTGGGCCCAAATGCATCACCACGGGCTCAAATTGGGCCAAGAACACTGATTTGAGCACCCCGAACGGGCTAGGATAACTTTTGGGAAATTGCTTTTTTGACCTATTTTGACACATTTTTGGTCCAAACAATGGCCCATTTTCAAAGCATTTTGCGAGTTTCCGTGGGCCAATACGCGTCACAAACAGGCTCGACATGGGCTCAAAACCCTTGTTTGAGCACCCCAAGCGGGCCAGGATCACTTTCCGAAAAATGCTTTTTCACCCGTTTTTGGCCCATTTTTGACCAAGAATGGCCCATTTTCAAAGCATGTTTCAGATTTTCCGTGGGCCAAATGTGTAATACGGGCTCAAAATGGGCTGAAAAAACTTGGTTGCGCACCCTAAGACTTCCAGGATAAGTTTCGGAAAATGCTTTTTTGACCCATTTCTGGCCCATTTTTGACCAAAAACGGCCCACTTTCAAAGCATTTTGGGATTTTCCATGCGCCAAAACGTGTCACAAACAGGCTCGACATGGGCTGAAAACACTTGTTTGAGCACCGCTGAGCGGTCCAGGACAACTTTTGGAAAAACGCTTTTTTGACCTGCATTTGACCCATGTTTGACCCATTTTTTGTCCATTTTCAAAGCATTTTGGGACTTTCCGTGGGCCAAAACGTGTCACAAATAGGCTCGGCATGGGCTGAAAACACTTCTTTGAGCTCCGCAAATGGTCTACAATAACGTTTTGGAAAAATGCTTTTTGGACCCATTTTTGACGCATCTTTGGTCCAAAAACGGCCCATTTTCAAAGCATTTTGGGATCTTCCATGGGCCGAAACGCGTCACCACGGGCTGAAAATGGGCTAAAAACACTTGTTATAGTATCCCAAATGGTCGAGAGTAACTTTTGGAAAAACACTTTTTTGACCCATTTTTCATCCTTTTGGGGTCCAAGGATGGCCCACTTTCAAGATTATGGGGTTTTCTGTGGGCCAAATGTGCAACCATGGGCTGTTATTGGGGTAAAAACTCTTGTTTGAGCACCCCCACCGTTCCAAGATGAATTTTGCAAAATGCTTCCTTGACCCATTGTTGACGCCTTTTTGGTCCAAAAACGGCGCATTTTCGAAGCATGTTGGGATTTTCCGTGGGCCAAAAGGCGTCACAAACAGGCTCAAAATGGGCTAAAAACACGTGTTTGAGCATCCCCAATGGTGCAAGATAAATTTTGAAAAATGCTTCCTTGACCCATTTGTTGACTCATTTTTCGTCCAAAAATGGCCTATTTTCAAAACATTTTGGGTTTTTCCGTGGGCCAAAATGCATCACCACGGGCTCAAATTGGGCCAAGAACTTTGATTTGAGCACCCCGAACGGGCTAGGATAACTTTTGGGAAATTGCCTTTTTGACCTATTCTGACACATTTTTGGTCCAAACAATGGCCCATTTTCAAAGCATTTTGCGATTTTCCGTGGGCCAATACGCGTCACAAACAGGCTCGACATGGGCTGAAAACACTTTTTTGAGCACCGCAAGCGGGCCACGATCACTTTCCGAAAAATGCCTTTTCACCCCTTTTTGGCCATTTTTGACCAAGAATGGCCCATTTTCAAAGCATGTTGAGATTTTCCGTGGGCCAAATGTGTAATACGGGCTCAAAATGGGCTGAAAAAACTTGGTTGCGCACCCTAAGAGTTCCAGGATAAATTTCGGAAAATGCTTTTTAGACCCATTTCTGGCCCATTTTTGACCAAAAACGGCCCACTTTCAAAGCATTTTGCGATTTTCCATGGGCCAAAACGTGTCACAAACAGGCTCGACATGGGCTGAAAACACTTGTTTGAGCACTGCTGAGCGGTCCAGGACAACTTTTGGAAAAACGCCTTTTTGACCCGCATTTGACCCATGTTTGACCCATTTTTGGTCCATTTTCAAAGCATTTTGGGACTTTCCGTGGGCCAAAACGCGTCGCAAAGAGGCTCGGCATGGGCTGAAAACACTTCTTTGAGCTCCGCAAATGGTCTACAATAACTTTTTGGAAAAATGCTTTTTGGACCCATTTTTGACCCATCTTTGGTCCAAAAACGGCCCATTTTCGAAGCATTTTGGGATTTTCCATGGGCCAAAACGCGTCACCACGGGCTGAAAATGGGCTAAAAACACTTGTTATAGTATCCCAAATGGTCGAGATTAACTTTTGGAAAAACACTTTTTTGACCCATTTTTCATCCTTTTGGGGTCCAAGGATGGCCCACTTTCAAGATTATGGGGTTTTCTGTGGGCCAAATGTGCAACCACGGGCTCAAATTGGGGTAAAAACTCTTGTTTGAGCACCCCCACCGTTCCAAGATGAATTTTGCAAAATGCTTCCTTGACCCATTGTTGACCCATTTTTGGTCCAAAAGTGGCGCATTTTCAAAGCATGTTGCGATTTTCCGTGGGCCAAAAGGCGTCACAACCAGGCTCAAAATGGGCTAAAAACACGTGTTTTAGCATCCCCAATGGTCCAAGATAAATTTTGGAAAATGCTTCCTTGACCCATTTGTTGACTCATTTTTCGTCCAAAAATGGCCTATTTTCAAAACATTTTGGGTTTTTCCGTGGGCCAAAATGCATCACCACGGGCTCAAATTGGGCCAAGAACACTGATTTGAGCACCCCGAACGGGCTAGGATAACTTTTGGGAAATTGCTTTTTTGACCTATTTTGACACATTTTTGGTCCAAACAATGGCCCATTTTCAAAGCATTTTGCGAGTTTCCGTGGGCCAATACGCGTCACAAACAGGCTCAACATGGGCTGAAAACACTTGTTTGAGCACCGCAAGCGGGCTAGGATCACTTTCTGAAAAATGCTTTTTTCACCCCCTTTTGGCCCATTTTCCGACCAAGAATGGCCCATTTTCAAAGCATGTTGAGATTTTCCGTGGGCCAAATGTGTAATACGGGCTCAAAATGGGCTGAAAAAACTTGGTTGCGCACTCTAAGAGTTCCAAGATAAATTTCGGAAAATGCTTTTTTGACCCATTTCTGGCCCATTTTTGACCAAAAACGGCCCACTTTCAAAGCATTTTGCGATTTTCCATGGGCCAAAACGTGTCACAAACAGGCTCGACATGGGCTGAAAACACTTGTTTGAGCACTGCTGAGCGGTGCGGGACAACTTTTGGAAAAACGCTTTTTTGACCTGCATTTGACCCATGTTTGACCCATTTTTGGTCCATTTTCAAAGCATTTTGGGATTTTCCGTGGGCCAAAACGCGTCACAAAGAGGCTCGGCATGGGCTGAAAACACTTCTTTGAGCTCCGCAAATGGTCTACAATAACTTTTTGGAAAAATGCTTTTTGGACCCATTTTTGACCCATCTTTGGTCCAAAAACGGCCCATTTTCAAAGCATTTTGGGATTTTCCATGGGCCAAAACGCGTCACCACGGGCTGAAAATGGGCTAAAAACACTTGTTATAGTATCCCAAATAGTGGAGATTAACTTTTGGAAAAACACTTTTTTGACCCATTTTTCATCCTTTTGGGGTCCAAGGATGGCCCACTTTCAAGATTATGGGGTTTTCTGTGGGCCAAATGTGCAACCACGGGCTCAAATTGGGGTAAAAACTCGTGTTTGAGCACCCCCACCGTTCCAAGATGAATTTTGCAAAATGCTTCCTTGACCCATTGTTGACCCATTTTTGGTCCAAAAGTGGCGCATTTTCAAAGCATGTTGGGATTTTCCGTGGGTCAAAAGGCGTCACAACCAGGCTCAAAATGGGCTAAAAACACGTGTTTTAGAATCCCCAATGGTCCAAGATAAATTTTGGAAAATGCTTCCTTGACCCATCTGTTGACTCATTTTTCGTCCAAAAATGGCCTATTTTCAAAACATTTTGGGTTTTTCCATGGGCCAAAATGCATCACCACGGGCTCAAATTGGGCCAAGAACACTGATTTGAGCACCCCGAACGGGCTAGGATAACTTTTGGGAAATTGCTTTTTTGACCTATTTTGACACATTTTTGGTCCAAACAATGGCCCATTTTCAAAGCATTTTGCGAGTTTCCGTGGGCCAATACCCGTCACAAACAGGCTCGACATGGGCCGAAAACACTTGTTTGAGCACCGCAAGCGGGCCGGGATCACTTTTTGAAAAATGCTTTTTTTCACCCCCTTTTGGCCCATTTTCCGACCAAGAATGGCCCATTTTCAAAGCATGTTGAGATTTTCCCCGGGCCAAATGTGTAATACGGGCTCAAAATGGGCTGAAAAAACTTGGTTGCGCACTCTAAGAGTTCCGGGATAAATTTCGGAAAATGCTTTTTTGACCCATTTCTGGCCCATTTTTGACCAAAAACGGCCCACTTTCAAAGCATTTTGCGATTTTCCATGGGCCAAAACGTGTCACAAACAGGCTCGACATGGGCTGAAAACACTTGTTTGAGCACCGCTGAGCGGTGCGGGACAACTTTTGGAAAAACGCTTTTTTGACCTGCATTTGACCCATGTTTGACCCATTTTTGGTCCATTTTCAAAGCATTTTGGGATTTTCCGTGGGCCAAAACGCGTCACAAAGAGGCTCGGCTAAAAACACTTCTTTGAGCTCCGCAAATGGTCTACAATAACGTTTTGGAAAAATGCTTTTTGGACCCATTTTTGACCCATCTTTGGTCCAAAAACGGCCCATTTTCAAAGCATTTTGGGATTTTCCATGGGCCAAAATGTGTCACCACGGGCTGAAAATGGGCTAAAAACACTTGTTATAGTATCCCAAATGGTCGAGAGTAACTTTTGGAAAAACACTTTTTTGACCCATTTTTCATCCTTTTGGGGTCCAAGGATGGCCCACTTTCAAGATTATGGGGTTTTCTGTGGGCCAAATGTGCAACCACGGGCTCAAATTGGGGTAAAAACTCGTGTTTGAGCACCCCCACCGTTCCAAGATGAATTTTGCAAAATGCTTCCTTGACCCATTTTTGACCCATTTTTGGTCCAAAACTGGCGCATTTTCAAAGCATGTTGGGATTTTCCGTGGGCCAAAAGGCGTCACAACCAGGCTCAAAATGGGCTAAAAACACGTGTTTGAGCATCCCCAATGGTCCAAGATAAATTTTGGAAAATGCTTCCTGAACCCATTTGTTGACTCATTTTTCGTTCAAAAATGGCCTATTTTCAAAACATTTTGGGTTTTTCCGTGGGCCAAAATGCATCACCACGGGCTCAAATTGGGCCAAGAACACTGATTTGAGCACCCCGAACGGGCTAGGATAACTTTTGGGAAATTGCTTTTTTGACCTATTTTGACACATTTTTGGTCCAAACAATGGCCCATTTTCAAAGCATTTTGCGAGTTTCCGTGGGCCAATACACGTCACAAACAGGCTCGACATGGGCCGAAAACACTTGTTTGAGCACCCCAAGCGGGCCAGGATCACTTTCTGAAAAATGCTTTTTCACCCCTTTTTGGCCCATTTTCCGACCAAGAATGGCCCATTTTCAAAGCATGTTGAGATTTTCCGTGGGCCAAATGTGTAATACGGGCTCAAAATGGGCTGAAAAAACTTGGTTGCGCACCCTAAGAGTTCCTGGATAAATTTCGGAAAATGCTTTTTTGACCCATTTCTGGCCCATTTTTGACCAAAAATGGCCCAGTTTCAAAGCATTTTGCGATTTTCCATGGGCCAAAACGTGTCACAAACAGGCTCGACATGGGCTGAAAACACTTGTTTGAGCACTGCTGAGCGGTGCGGGACAACTTTTGGAAAAATGCTTTTTTGACCTGCATTTGACCCATGTTTGACCCATTTTTGGTCCATTTTCAAAGCATTTTGGGATTTTCCGTGGGCCAAAACGCGTCACAAAGAGGCTCGGCATGGGCTGAAAAGACTTCTTTGAGCTCCGCAAATGGTCTAAAATAACGTTTTGGAAAAATGCTTTTTGGACCCATTTTTGATGCATCTTTGGTCCAAAAACGGCCCATTTTCAAAGCATTTTGGGATTTTCCATGGGCCAAAACGCGTCACCACGGGCTGAAAATGGGCTAAAAACACTTGTTATAGTATCCCAAATGGTCGAGAGTAACTTTTGGAAAAACACTTTTTTGACCCATTTTTCATCCTTTTGGGGTCCAAGGATGGCCCACTTTCAAGATTATGGGGTTTTCTGTGGGCCAAATGTGCAACCACGGGCTCAAATTGGGGTAAAAACTCTTGTTTGAGCACGCCCACCGTTCCAAGATGAATTTTGCAAAATGCTTCCTTGACCCATTGTTGACCCATTTTTGGTCCAAAACTGGCGCATTTTCAAAGCATGTTGCGATTTTCCGTGGGCCAAAAAGCGTCACAACCAGGCTCAAAATGGGCTAAAAACACGTGTTTGAGCATCCCCAATGGTCCAAGACAAATTTTGGAAAATGCTTCCTTGACCATTTGTTGACCCGTTTTTCGTCCAAAAATGGCCTATTTTCAAAACATTTTGGGTTTTTCCGTGGGCCAAAATGCATCACCACGGGCTCAAATTGGGCCAAGAACACTGGTTTGAGCACCCCGAACGGGCTAGGATAATTTTTGGGAAATTGCTTTTTTGACCTATTTTGACACATTTTTGGTCCAAACAATGGCCCATTTTCAAAGCATTTTGCGAGTTTCCGTGGGCCAATACGCGTCACAAACAGGCTCGACATGGGCTGAAAACACTTTTTTGAGCACCGCAAGCGGGCCGGGATCACTTTCTGAAAAATGCTTTTTCACCCCTTTTTGGCCCATTTTCCGACCAAGAATGGCCCATTTTCAAAGCATGTTGAGATTTTCCGTGGGCCAAATGTGTAATACGGGCTCAAAATGGGCTGAAAAAACTTGGTTGCGCACCCTAAGAGTTCCAGGATAAATTTCGGAAAATGCTTTTTTGACCCATTTTTGGCCCATTTTTGACCAAAAACGGCCCACTTTCAAAGCATTTTGGGATTTTCCATGGGCCAAAACGTGTCACAAACAGGCTCGACATGGGCTGAAAACACTTGTTTGAGCACTGCTGAGCGGTCCAGGACAACTTTTGGAAAAACGCTTTTTTGACCTGCATTTGACCCATGTTTGACCCATTTTTGGTCCATTTTCAAGGCATTTTGGGATTTTCCGTGGGCCAAAACGCGTCACAAAGAGGCTCGGCATGGGCCGAAAACACTTCTTTGAGCTCCGCAAATGGTCTACAATAACTTTTTGGAAAAATGCTTTTTGGACCCATTTTTGACCCATCTTTGGTCCAAAAACGGCCCATTTTCAAAGCATTTTGGGATTTTCCATGGGCCAAAATGTGTCACCACGGGCTGAAAATGGGGTAAAAAACACTTGTTATAGTATCCCAAATGGTCGAGATTAACTTTTGAAAAAACACTTTTTTGACCCGTTTTTCATCCTTTTGGGGTCCAAGGATGGCCCACTTTCAAGATTATGGGGTTTTCTGTGGGCCAAATGTGCAACCACGGGCTCAAATTGGGGTAAAAAATCGTGTTTGAGCACCCCCACCGTTCCAAGATGAATCTTGCAAAATGCTTCCTTGACCCATTGTTGACGCATTTTTGGTCCAAAAGTGGCGCATTTTCAAAGCATGTTGGGATTTTCCGTGGGCCAAAAGGCGTCACAACGAGGCTCAAAATGGGCTAAAAACACGTGTTTGAGCATCCCCAATGGTCCAAGACAAATTTTGGAAAATGCTTCCTTGACCCATTGTTGACTCATTTTTCGTCCAAAAATAGCCTACTTTCAAAACATTTTTGGGTTTTTCCGTGGGCTAGAACGCACCACCACAGGCTCAAATTGGGCCAAGAACAGTGGTTTGAGCACCCCGAACGGCCTAGGATAACTTTTGGGAAATTGCTTTTTTGACCTATTTTTGACACATTTTTGGTCCAAACAATGGCCCATTTTCAAAGCATTTTGCGATTTTCCGTGGGGCAATACGCGTCACAAACAGGCTCGACATGGGCTGAAAACACTTGTTTGAGCACCGCAAACCCAGGTTCACTTTTTGAAAAATGCTTTTTCACCCCTTTTTGGCCCATTTTCCGACCAAGAATGGCCCATTTTCAAAGCACGTTGAGATTTTCCGTGGGCCAAATGTGTAATACGGGCTCAAAATGGGCTGAAAAAACTTGGTAGCGCACCCTAAGAGTTCCAGGATAAATTTCGGAAAATGGGTTTTTGACCCATTTTTGGCCCATTTTTGACCAAAAACGGGCCACTTTCAAAGCATTTTGCGATTTTCCATGGGCCAAAACGTGTCACAAACAGGCTCGACATGGGCTGAAAACACTTGTTTGAGCACTGCTCAGCGGTCCGGGACAACTTTTGGAAAAACGCTTTTTTGACGTGCATTTGACCCATGTTTGACCCATTTTTGGTCCATTTTCAAAGCATTTTGGGATTTTCCGTGGGCCAAAACGCGTCACAAAGAGGCTCGGCATGGGCTGAAAACACTTCTTTGAGCTCCGCAAATGGTCTACAATAACGTTTTGGAAAAATGCTTTTTGGACCCATTTTTGACCCATCTTTGGTCCAAAAACGGCCCATTTTCAAAGCATTTTGGGATTTTCCATGGGCCAAAATGTGTCACCACGGGCTGAAAATGGGCTAAAAACACTTGTTATAGTATCCCAAATGGTCGAGAGTAACTTTTGAAAAAACACTTTTGTGAACCCATTTTTCATCCTTTTGGGGTCCAAGGATGGCCCACTTTCAAGATTATGGGGTTTTCTGTGGGCCAAATGTGCAACCACGGGCTCAAATTGGGGTAAAAACTCGTGTTTGAGCACCCCCACCGTTCCAAGATGAAATTTGCAAAATGCTTCCTTGACCCATTGTTGACGCATTTTTGGTCCAAAAACGGCGCATTTTCAAAGCATGTTGGGATTTTCCGTGGGCCAAAAGGCGTCACAACCAGGCTCAAAATGGGCTAAAAACACGTGTTTGAGCATCCCCAATGGTCCGAGATAAATTTTGGAAAATGCTTCCTTGACCCATTGTTGACTCATTTTTCGTCCAAAAATAGCCTACTTTCAAAACATTTTTGGGTTTTTCCGTGGGCTAGAACGCACCACCACAGGCTCAAATTGGGCCAAGAACAGTGGTTTGAGCACCCCGAACGGCCTAGGATAACTTTTGGGAAATTGCTTTTTTGACCTATTTTTGACACATTTTTGGTCCAAACAATGGCCCATTTTCAAAGCATTTTGCGATTTTCCGTGGGGCAATACGCGTCACAAACAGGCTCGACATGGGCTGAAAACACTTGTTTGAGCACCGCAAACCCGGGTTCACTTTTTGAAAAATGCTTTTTCACCCCTTTTTGGCCCATTTTTGACCAAGAATGGCCCATTTTCAAAGCATGTTGAGATTTTCCGTGGGCCAAATGTGTAATACGGGCTCAAAATGGGCTGAAAAAACTTGGTTGCGCACCCTAAGAGTTCCAGGATAAATTTCGGAAAATGGGTTTTTGACCCATTTTTGGCCCATTTTTGACCAAAAACGGCCCACTTTCAAAGCATTTTGGGATTTTCCATGGGCCAAAACGTGTCACAAACAGGCACGACATGGGCTGAAAACACTTGTTTGAGCACTGCTCAGCGGTCCAGGACAACTTTTGCAAAAACGCTTTTTTGACGTGCATTTGACCCATGTTTGACCCATTTTTGGTCCATTTTCAAGGCATTTTGGGATTTTCCGTGGGCCAAAACGCGTCACAAAGAGGCTCGGCATGGGCTGAAAAGACTTCTTTGAGCTCCGCAAATGGTCTACAATAACGTTTTGGAAAAATGCTTTTTGGACCCATTTTTGACCCATCTTTGGTCCAAAAACGGCCCATTTTCAAAGCATTTTGGGATTTTCCATGGGCCAAAATGTGTCACCACGGGCTGAAAATGGGCTAAAAACACTTGTTATAGTATCCCAAATGGTCGAGAGTAACTTTTGAAAAAACACTTTTTTGACCCATTTTTCATCCTTTTGGGGTCCAAGGGTGGCCCACTTTCAAGATTATGGGGTTTTGTGTGGGCCAAATGTGCAACCACGGGCTCAAATTGGGGTAAAAACTCTTGTTTGAGCACCCCCACCGTTCCAAGATGAAATTTGCAAAATGCTTCCTTGACCCATTGTTGACGCATTTTTGGTCCAAAAACGGCGCATTTTCAAAGCATGTTGGGATTTTCCGTGGGCCAAAAGGCGTCACAACCAGGCTCAAAATGGGCTAAAAACACGTGTTTGAGCATCCCCAATGGTCCGAGATAAATTTTGGAAAATGCTTCCTTGACCCATTGTTGACTCATTTTTCGTCCAAAAATAGCCTACTTTCAAAACATTTTTGGGTTTTTCCGTGGGCTAGAACGCACCACCACAGGCTCAAATTGGGCCAAGAACAGTGGTTTGAGCACCCCGAACGGCCTAGGATAACTTTTGGGAAATTGCTTTTTTGACCTATTTTTGACACATTTTTGGTCCAAACAATGGCCCATTTTCAAAGCATTTTGCGATTTTCCGTGGGGCAATACGCGTCACAAACAGGCTCGACATGGGCTGAAAACACTTGTTTGAGCACCGCAAACCCGGGTTCACTTTTTGAAAAATGCTTTTTCACCCTCTTTTGGCCCATTTTCCGACCAAGCATGGCCCATTTTCAAAGCATGTTGAGATTTTCCGTGGGCCAAATGTGTAATACGGGCTCAAAATGGGCTGAAAAAACTTGGTTGCGCACCCTAAGAGTTCCGAGATAAATTTCGGAAAATGCTTTTTTGACCCATTTTTGGCCCATTTTTGACCAAAAACGGCCCACTTTCAAAGCATTTTGGGATTTTCCATGGGCCAAAACGTGTCACAAACAGGCACGTCATGGGCTGAAAACACTTGTTTGAGCACTGCTCAGCGGTCCAGGACAACTTTTGGAAAAACGCTTTTTTGACGTGCATTTGACCCATGTTTGACCCATTTTTGGTCCATTTTCAAGGCATTTTGGGATTTTCCGTGGGCCAAAACGCGTCACAAAGAGGCTCGGCATGGGCTGAAAACACTTCTTTGAGCTCCGCAAATGGTCTACAATAACGTTTTGGAAAAATGCTTTTTGGACCCATTTTTGACCCATCTTTGGTCCAAAAACGGCCCATTTTCAAAGCATTTTGGGATTTTCCATGGGCCAAAATGTGTCACCACGGGCTGAAAATGGGCTAAAAACACTTGTTATAGTATCCCAAATGGTCGAGAGTAACTTTTGAAAAAACACTTTTTTGACCCATTTTTCATCCTTTTGGGGTCCAAGGATGGCCCACTTTCAAGATTATGGGGTTTTATGTGGGCCAAATGTGCAACCACGGGCTCAAATTGGGGTAAAAACACTTGTTTGAGCACCCCCACCGTTCCAAGATGAATTTTGCAAAATGCTTCCTTGACCCATTGTTGACGCATTTTTGGTCCAAAAACGGTGCATTTTCGAAGCATGTTGGGATTTTCCGTGGGCCAAAAGGCGTCACAACCTGGCTCAAAATGGGCTAAAAACACGTGTTTGAGCATCCCCAATGGTCCGAGATAAATTTTGGAAAATGCTTCCTTGACCCATTGTTGACTCATTTTTCGTCCAAAAATAGCCTACTTTCAAAACATTTTTGGGTTTTTCCGTGGGCTAGAACACACCACCACAGGCTCAAATTGGGCCAAGAACAGTGGTTTGAGCACCCCGAACGGCCTAGGATAACTTTTGGGAAATTGCTTTTTTGACCTATTTTTGACACATTTTTGGTCCAAACAATGGCCCATTTTCAAAGCATTTTGCGAGTTTCCGTGGGCCAATACGCGTCACAAACAGGCTCGACATGGGCTGAAAACACTTGTTTGAGCACCGCAAACCGGGGTTCACTTTTTGAAAAATGCTTTTTCACCCCTTTTTGGCCCATTTTCCGACCAAGAATGGCCCATTTTCAAAGCATGTTGAGATTTTCCGTGGGCCAAATGTGTAATACGGGCTCAAAATGGGCTATAAAAACTTGGTTGCGCACCCTAAGAGTTCCAGGATAAATTTCGGAAAATGCTTTTTTGACCCATTTTTGGCCCATTTTTGACCAAAAACGGCCCACTTTCAAAGCATTTTGGGATTTTCCATGGGCCAAAACGTGCCACAAACAGGCTCGACGTGGGCTGAAAACACTTGTTTGAGCACCGCTGAGCCGTCCAGGACAACTTTTGGAAAAGCGCTTTTTTGACGTGCATTTGACCCATGTTTGACCCATTTTTGGTCCATTTTCAAGGCATTTTGGGATTTTCCGTGGGCCAAAACGCGTCACAAAGAGGCTCGGCATGGGCTGAAAACACTTCTTTGAGCTCTGCAAATGGTCTACAATAACTTTTTGGAAAATTGCTTTTTGGACCCATTTTCGACCCATCTTTGGTCCAAAAACGGCCCATTTTCAAAGCATTTTGGGATTTTCCATGGGCCAAAACGCGTCACCACGGGCTGAAAATGGGCTAAAAACACTTGTTATAGTATCCCAAATGGTCGAGAGTAACTTTTGGAAAAACACTTTTGTGACCCATTTTTCATCCTTCTTGGCTCCAAGGATGGCCCACTTTCAAGATTATGGGGTTTTCTATGGGCCAAATGTGCAACCACGGGCTCAAATTGGGGTAAAAACTCTTGTTTGAGCACCCCCACCGTTCCAAGATGAATTTTGCAAAATGCTTCCTTGACCCATTGTTGACCCATTTTTGGTCCAAAAGTGGCGCATTTTCAAAGCATGTTGGGATTTTCCGTGGGCCAAAAGGCGTCACAACCAGGCTCAAAATGGGCTAAAAACACGTGTTTGAGCATCCCCAATGGTCCAAGATAAATTGTGGAAAATGCTTCCTTGACCCATTGTTGACTCATTTTTCGTCCAAAAATAGCCTACTTTCAAAACATTTTTGGGTTTTTCCGTGGGCTAGAACGCACCACCACAGGCTCAAATTGGGCCAAGAACAGTGGTTTGAGCACCCCGAACGGCCTAGGATAATTTTTGGGAAATTGCTTTTTTGACCTATTTTTGACACATTTTTGGTCCAAACAATGGCCCATTTTCAAAGCATTTTGCGATTTTCCGTGGGCCAATACGCGTCACAAACAGGCTCGACATGGGCTGAAAACACTTGTTTGAGCACTGCAAACCCAGGTTCACTTTTTGAAAAATGCTTTTTCACCCCTTTTTGGCCCATTTTCCGACCAAGAATGGCCCATTTTCAAAGCATGTTGAGATTTTCCGTGGGCCAAATGTGTAATACGGGCTCAAAATGGGCTAAAAAAACTTGGTTGCGCACTCTAAGAGTTCCAGGATAAATTTCGGAAAATGGGTTTTTGACCCATTTTTGGCCCATTTTTGACCAAAAACGGCCCACTTTCAAAGCATTTTGGGATTTTCCATGGGCCAAAACGTGTCACAAACAGGCTCGACATGGGCTGAAAACACTTGTTTGAGCACCGCTGAGCGGTCCAGGACAACTTTTGGAAAAACGCTTTTTTGACGTGCATTTGACCCATGTTTGACCCATTTTTGGTCCATTTTCAAAGCATTTTGGGATTTTCCGTGGGCCAAAACGCGTCACAAAGAGGCTCGGCATGGGCTGAAAACACTTCTTTGAGCTCCGCAAATGGTCTACAATAACTTTTTGGAAAATTGCTTTTTGGACCCATTTTTGACCCATCTTTGGTCCAAAAACGGCCCTTTTTCAAAGCATTTTGGGATTTTCCATGGGCCAAAATGTGTCACCACGGGCTGAAAATGGGCTAAAAACACTTGTTATAGTATCCCAAATGGTCGAGAGTAACTTTTGAAAAAACACTTTTGTGACCCATTTTTCATCCTTTTGGGGTCCAAGGGTGGCCCACTTTCAAGATTATGGGGTTTTCTGTGGGCCAAATGTGCAACCACGGGCTCAAATTGGGGTAAAAACTCTTGTTTGAGCACCCCCACCGTTCCAAGATGAATTTTGCAAAATGCTTCCTTGACCCATTGTTGACCCATTTTTGGTCCAAAAGTGGCGCATTTTCAAAGCATGTTGGGATTTTCCGTGGGCCAAAAGGCGTCACAACCAGGCTCAAAATGGGCTAAAAACACGTGTTTGAGCATCCCCAATGGTCCAAGATAAATTTTGGAAAATGCTTCCTTGACCCATTGTTGACTCATTTTTCGTCCAAAAATAGCCTACTTTCAAAACATTTTTGGGTTTTTCCGTGGGCTAGAACGCACCACCACAGGCTCAAATTGGGCCAAGAACAGTGGTTTGAACACCCCGAACGGCCTAGGATAACTTTTGGGAAATTGCTTTTTTGACCTATTTTTGACACATTTTTGGTCCAAACAATGGCCCATTTTCAAAGCATTTTGCGATTTTCCGTGGGCCAATACGCGTCACAAACAGGCTCGACATGGGCTGAAAACACTTGTTTGAGCACCGCAAACCCAGGTTCACTTTTTGAAAAATGCTTTTTTCACCCCTTTTTGGCCCATTTTCCGTCCAAGAATGGCCCATTTTCAAAGCATGTTGAGATTTTCCGTGGGCCAAATGTGTAATACGGGCTCAAAATGGGCTGAAAAAACTTGGTTGCGCACCCTAAGAGTTCCAGGATAAATTTCGGAAAATGCTTTTTTGACCCATTTTTGGCCCATTTTTGACCAAAAACGGCCCACTTTCAAAGCATTTTGGGATTTTCCATGGGCCAAAACGTGTCACAAACAGGCTCGACATTGGCTGAAAACACTTGTTTGAGCACTGCTGAGCGGTCCGGGACAACTTTTGCAAAAACGCTTTTTTGACCTGCATTTGACCCATGTTCGACCCATTTTTGGTCCATTTTCAAAGCATTTTGGGATTTTCCGTGGGCCAAAACGCGTCACAAAGAGGCTCGGCATGGGCTGAAACAACTTCTTTGAGCACCGCAAATGGTCTGCAATAACTTTTTGGACAAATGCTCTTTGGACCCATTTTTGACCCATCTTTGGTCCAAAAACGGCCCATTTTCAAAGCATTTTGGGATTTTCCATGGGCCAAAACGCGTCACCACGGGCTGAAAATGGGCTAAAAACACTTGTTTTAGCATCCCAAATGGTCGAGATTAACTTTTGCAAAAACAGTTTTTTGACGCATTTTTCATCCTTTTGGGGTCCAAGGATGGCCCACTTTCAAGATTATGGGGTTTTCTGTGTGCCAAATGTGCAACCATGGCCTCAAATTGGGGTAAAACACTTGTTTGAGCACCCCCACCGTTCCAAGATGAATCTTGCAAAAATGCTTCCTTGACCCATTTTTTGGTCCAAAAACGGCGCATTTTCAAGGCATGTTGGGATTTTCCGTGGGCCAAAAGGCGTTACCACCAGGCTCAAAAGGGGCTAAAAACACGTGTTTGAGCATCCCCAATGGTCCAAGATAAATTTTGGAAAATGCTTCCTTGACCCATTGTTGACCCATTTTTCGTCCAAAAATGGCCTATTTTCAAAACATTTTGGGTTTTTCCGTGGATTAGAACGCATCACCACGTGCTCAAATGGGGCCAAGAACACTCGTTTTAGCACCCCGAATGGTCTAGCATAACTTTTTGGGAATTGCTTTTTTGACCCATTGTTGACCCATTTTTGTCCAAACAATGGCGCATTTTCAAAACATTTTGCGATTTTCCGTGGGCCAACACGCGTCACAAACAGGCTCGGAATGGGCTGAAAACACTTGTTTGAGAACCCCAAGCGGGCCAGGATCACTTTTGGAAAAACGCTTTTTCACCCCTTTTCGGCCCATTTTTCGACCAAGAATGGCCCATTTTCAAAGCTTGTTGAGATTTTCTGTGGGCCAAATGTGTAATACGGGCTTAAAATGGGCTGAAAAAACTGCGTTGCGCACCCTAAGAGCTCTAGGGTACATTTCGGAAAATGCTTTTTTGACCCCTTTTTGGCCCATTCTTCGAACAAAAACGGCCCACTTTCAAAGAATTTTTGGATTTTCCATGGGCCAAAAGAAACAGGCTCGACATGGGCTGAAAACACTCGTTTGAGCACCGCTGAGCGGTCCGGGACAACTTTTGGAAAACCAATTTTTGACCTGCTTTTGACCCATGTTTGACCCATTTTTGGTCCATTGTCAAGGCATTTTGGGATTTTCCATGGGCCAAAACGTGTCAAAAACAGGCTCGACATGGGCTGAAAACACTCGTTTGAGCACCGATGAGCGGTCCAGGACAACTTTTGGAAAAACGCTTTTTTGACTTGCTTTTGACCCATGTTTGACCTATTTTTGGTCCAGTTTCAAGGCATTTTGGGATTTTCCCTGGGCCAAAACGTGTCACAAAGAGGCTCCGCATGGGCTGAAAACACTTCTTTGAGCACCGCAAATGGTCTACAATAACTTTTTGGACAAATGCTCTTTGGACCCATTTTCGACCCATCTTTGGTCCAACAACGGCCCATTTTCAAAGCATTTCGGGATTTTCCGTGGGCCAAAACGCGTCACCACGGGCTCAAAATGGGCTAAAAACACTTGTTTTAGCATCCCAAATGGTCGAGATTAACTTTTGCAAAAACTGCTTTTTGACGCATTTTTCATCCTTTTGGCGTCGAAGGATGGCCCACTTTCAAGATTATGGAGTTTTCTGTGGGCGAAATGTGCAACCATGGGCTCAAATTGGGGTAAAACACTTGTTTGAGCACCCCCACCGTTCCAAGATGAATGTTGCAAAAATGCTTCCTTGACCCGTTTTTGACCCATTTTTGGTCTAAAAACGGCGCATTTTCGAAGCATGTTGGGATTTTCCGTGGGCCAAAAGGCGTTACCACCAGGCTCAAAAGGGGCTAAAAACACGTGTCTGAGCATCCCCAATGGTCCAAGACAAATTTTGGAAAATGCTTCCTTGACCCATTGTTGACCCATTTTTCATCCAAAAATGGCCTATTTTCAAAACATTTTGGGTTTTTCCGTGGATTAGAACGCAGCACCACGGGCTCAAATGGGGCCAAGAACACTGGTTTCAGCACCCCGAATGGTCTAGGATAACTTTTGGGGAATTGCTTTTTTGACCCATCGTTGACCCATTTTTGGTCCAAACAATGGCCCATTTTCAAAACATTTTGCGATTTTCCGTGGGCCAACAAGCGTCACAAACAGGCTCGGAATGGGCTGAAAACACTTGTTTGAGAACCCCAAGCGGGCCAGGATCACTTTTGGAAAAATGCTTTTTCACCCCTTTTTGGCCCATTTTTCGACCAAGAATGGCCCATTTTCAAAGCTTGTTGAGATTTTCTGTGGGCCAAATGTGTAATACGGGCTCAAAATGGGCTGAAAAAGCTGCGTTGCGCACCCTAAGAGCTCTAGGGTAAATTTCGGAAAATGCTTTTTTGACCCCTTTTTGGCCCATTCTTCGAACAAAAACGGCCCACTTTCAAAGCATTTTGGGATTTTCCATGCGCCAAAACGTGTCAAAAACAGGCACGACATGGGCTGAAAACACTCGTTTGAGCACCGCTGAGCGGTCCGGGACATCTTTTGGAAAACCAATTTTTTTACCTGCTTTTGACCCATGTTTGACCCATTTTTGGTCCATTGTCAAGGCATTTTGGGATTTTCCATGGGCCAAAACGTGTCAAAAACAAGCTCGACATGGGCTCAAAACACTCGTTTGAGCACCGATGAGCGGTCCAGGACAACTTTTGGAAAAAGGCTTTTTTGACCTGCTTTTGACCCATGTTTGACCTATTTTTGGTCCAGTTTCAAGGCATTTTGGGATTTTCCCTGGGCCAAAACGTGTCACAAAGAGGCTCGGCATGGGCTGAAAACACTTCTTTGAGCACCGCAAATGGTCTACAATAACTTTTTGGACAAATGCTCGTTGGACCCATTTTCGACCCATCTTTGGTCCAAAAACGGCCCATTTTCAAAGCATTTTGGGGTTTTCCGTGGGCCAAAACGTGGCACCACGGGCTGAAAACGGGCTAAAAACACTTGTTTCAGCACCCCAAATGGTCGAGATTAACTTTTGCCAAAACACTTTTTTGACCAATTTTTCATCCTTTTTGGGTCCAAGGATGGCCCACTTTCAAGACTATGGGGTTTTCTGTGGGTCAAATGTGCAACCACGGGCTCAAATTGGGATAAAAATTCTTGTTTGAGCACCCCCACCGTTCCAAGCGGAATTTTGCAAAATGCTTCCTTAACCCATTTTTGACCCATTTTTTGGTCCAAAAGTGGCGCATTTTCAAAGCATGTTGGGATTTTCCGTGGGCCGAAAGGCGTCACAACCAGGCGCAAAATGGGCTAAAAACACGTGCTTGAGCATCCCCATTGGTCCAAGATAAATTTTGGAAAATGCTTCCTTGACCCATTGTTGACCCATTTTTCGTCCGAAAATGCCCTATTTTCAAAACATTTGGGGGTCTTCCGTGGGCCAGAACGCATCAGGACGGGCTCAAATTGGGCCAAGATCATTGCTTTGAGCACCCTGAACGGTCTAGGATAACTTTTGGGAAATTGCTTTTTTGACCCATTCCAAACAATGGCCCATTTTCAAAACATTTTGGGATTTTCCGTGGGCCTACACGCGTCACAAACAGGCTCGGCATGCGCTGAAAACGGTTGTTTGAGCACCCCAAGCGGGCCAGGATTACTTTTGGAAAAATGCTTTTTTGACCCCTTTCTGGGCCGTTTTTCGACCAAAAACAGCCCACTTTCAAGGCACTTTGGGATCTTCCATGTGCCAAAACGTGTCAAAAACAGGCTCGACATGGGCTGAAAACACTCGTTTGAGCACCGATGAGCGGTCCAGGACAACTTTTGGAAAAACGCTTTTTTGACTTGCTTTTGACCCATGTTTGACCCATTTTTGGTCGATTTTCAAGGCATTTTGAGGTTTTCCCTGGGCCAAAACGTGTCACAAACAGGCTCGGCATGGGCTTAAAACACTTCTTGGAGCGCCGCAAATGGTCTACAATAAATTTTTGGACAAATGCTCTTTGGACCCATTTTTGACCCATCTTTGGTCCAACAACGGCCCATTTTCAAAGCATTTTGGGATTTTCCGTGGGCCAAAACGTGTCACCACGGGCTGAAAATGGGCTAAAAACACTTGTTATAGTATCCCAAATGGTCGAGATTAACTTTTGCAAAAACTGTTTTTTGACGCATTTTTCATCCTTTTGGGGTCCAAGGATGGCCCACTTTCAAGATTATGGGGTTTTCTGTGGGCGAAATGTGCAACCATGGGCTCAAATTGGGATAAAACACTTGTTTGAGCACCCCCACCGTTCCAAGATGAATGTTGCAAAATGCTTCTTTGACCCATTTTTGACCCCATTTTTGGTCCAAAAACGGCGCATTTTCAAAGCATGTTGGGATTTTCCGTGGCCAAAAGGCGTTACAACCAGGCGCAAAAGGGGCTAAAAACACGTGTTTGAGCTTCCCCAATGGTCCAAGATGAATTTTGGAAAATGCTTCCTTGACCCATTGTTGACCCACTTTTCGTCCAAAAATGGCCTATTTTCAAAACATTTTGGGTCTTTCCGTGGGCTAGAACGCATCACCACGGGCTCAAATTGGGCCAAGAACACTGCTTTGAGCACCCCGAACGGTCTAGGATAAGTTTTGGGAAATTGCTTTTTTGACCCATTCCAAACAATCGCCCATTTTCAAAACATTTTGCGATTTTCCGTGGGCCTACACGCGTCACAAACACACTCGACATGGGCTGAAAACAGTTGTTTGAGCATGCCAAGCGGGCCAGGACCACTCTTGGAAAAACGCTTTTTTGACCCATTTTCGGCCCATTTTTCGACGAAGAATGGCAAACTTTCAAAGCAATTTGGGATTTTCCATGGGCCAAAATGTGTCACAAACAGGCTCGACATGGGCTGAAAACACTCGTTTGAGCACCGTTGAGCAGTCCGGGACAACTTTTGGAAAAGCGCTGTTTTGACCTGCTTTTGACCCATGTTTGACCCAATTTTGGTTCATTTTCAAGGCATTTTGGGATTTTCCGTGGGCCAAAACGCGTCACAAAGAGGCGTGGCATGGGCTGAAAACACTTCTTTGAGCACCGCAAATGGCATCCAATAACTTTTTGAAAAAATGCTTTTGTGGACCGATTTTTGATCCATCTTTGGTCCAACAACGGCCCATTCTCAAAGCATTTTGGTATTTTCTGTGCGCCAAAACGCGGCACCACGGGCTGAAAATGGGCTAAAAACACTTGTTTCAGCATCCCAAATGGTCGAGATTAACTTTTGTAAAAACACTTTTTTGACCAATTTTTCATCCTTTTTGGGTCCAAGGATGGCCCACTTTCAAGATTATGGGGTTTTTTGTGGGTCAAATGTGCAACCACGGGCTCCAATTGGGATAAAAATTCTTGTTTGAGCACCCCCACCGTTCCAAGCGTAATTTTGCAAAATGCTTCCTTTTTTGGTCCAAAAACGGCGCATTCTCAAAGCATGTTGGGACTTTCCGTGGGCCAAAAGGCGTCACAACCCGGCTCGAAAGGGGCTAAAAACGCGTGTTTGAGCATCCCCAATGGTCCAAGATAAATTTTGGAAAATGATTCCTTGACCCATTGTCGACCCACTTTTCGTCCAAAAATGGCCTATTTTCAAAACATTTTAGGGCTTTCGTTGGGCCAGAACGCATCACCACGGGCTCAAATTGGGCCAAGAACACTGCTTTCAGCACCCTGAACAGTCTAGGACAACTTTTGGGAAATTGCTTTTTTGACCCATGTTTGACCCATTTTTGGTCCATTTTCAAGGCATTTTGGGATTTTCCGTGGGCCAAAACGCGTCACAAAGAGGCTTGGCATGGGCTGAAAAAACGTCTTTGAGCACCGCAAATGGTCTACAATAACTTTTTGGAAAAATGCTTTTTGGACCCACTTTTGATGCATCTTTGGTCCAAAAGGCGTCACAACCAGGCTCAAAATGGGCTAAAAACACGTGTTTGAGCATCCCCAATGGTCCAAGATAAATTTTGGAAAATGCTTCCTTGACCCATTGCTGACCCATTTTTGGTCCAAGCAATGGCCCATTTTCAAAACATTTTGAGATTTTCCGTGGGCCAATACGCGTCACCAACAGGCTCGACATGGGCGGAAAACACTTGTTTGAGCACCCCACGCGGGCCACGATCACTTTAGGAAAACTACTTTTTTGACCCCTTTTTGGCCCATTTTTCGACCTAGAATGGCCCATTTTCAAAGCATGTTGAGATTTTCCGTGGGCCAAATGTGTAATACACGCTCAAAAAGGGCTGGAAAAACTGGGTTGCGCACCCTAAGGGTTCCAGGATAAATTTCAGAAAATGCTTTTTTGACCCATTTTTGGCCCATTTTGGACCAAAAACGGCCCACTTTCAAAGCATTTTGCAATTTTCCACGGGCCAAAACGTGTCACAAACAGGCTCGACATGGGCTGAAAACACTCGTTTGACCACCGCTGGGCGGTCGGGGACAACTTTTGGAAAAAAGGCTTTTTTGACGCGCTTTTGACCCATGTTTGACCCATTTTCGGTTGATTTTCAAAGCATTTTGGGATTTTTCGTGGGCTAAAACGCGTCACAAAGAAGCCCCCCATGTGCTGAAAACACCTCTTTGAGCACCGCAAATGGTCTACAATAACTTTATGGAAAAATGCTCTTTGGACCTGCATTTGACCATGTTTGACCCATTTTTGGTCCATTTTCAAAGCATTTTGGGACTTTCCGTGGGCCAAAACGCGTCACAAAGAGGCTCGGCATGGGCTGAAAACACTTCTTTGAGCTCCGCAAATGGTCTACAATAACTTTTTGGAAAAATGCTTTTTGGACCCATTTTTGACCCATCTTTGGTCCAAAAAGAGCCCATTTTCAAAGCATTGTGGGATTTTCAGTGGGCCAAAACGCGTCACTACAGGCTGAAAATGGCCCAAAAACAGTTGTTTTAGCATCCGAAATGGTCGAGATTAACTTTTGAAAAAACACTTTTTTGACCCATTTTTCATCCTTTTTGGGTCCAAGGATGGCCCACTTTCAAGAGTATGGGGTTTTCTGTGGGCCAAATGTGCAACCACTGGCTCAAATTGGGGTAAAAACACTTGTTTGAGCACCCCCACCGTTCCAAGCGGAATTTTGCAAAAGGCTTCCTTGCCCCATTTTTGACCCATTTTTTGGTCCAAAAACGGCGCATTCTCAAAGCATGTTGGGATTTTCCGTGGGCCAAAAGGCGTCACAACCGGGCTCAAAATGGGCTAAAAACACGTGTTTGAGCATCCCCAATGGTCCAGGATAAATTTTGGAAAATGCTTCCTTGACCCATTGTTGGCCCATTATTCGTCCAAAAATGGCCTATTTTCAAAACATTTTGCGTTTTTCCGCGGGCCAAAACGGGCTGAAAACACTTGTTTGAGCACCCCAAACGGGCCAGGATCACTTTTGGAAAAATGCTGGTTTGACCCCTTTTTGGCCCATTTTTCGACCAAAAATGGCCCCTTTTCAAAACATGTTGAGATTTTCCGTGGGCCAAATGTGTAATACGGGCTCAAAATGGGCTGAAAAAACTGGGTTGCGCACCCTAAGAGTTCCAGGATAAGTTTCGGAAAATGCTTTTTTGACCCCTTTTTGGCCAATTTTTCGACCAGAAACGGCCCACTTTCAAAGCATTTTGGGATTTTCCATGGGCCAAAACGTGTCACAAACAGGCTCAACATGGGCTGAAAACACTCGTTTGAGCACCGCTGAGTGGTCCAGGACAACTTTCCAAAAAAAAAAAGCTTTTTTGACCTGCTTTTGACCCATGTTTGACCCATTTTTGGTTGATTTTCAAGGCATTTTGGGATTTTCCGTGGGGCAAAACGCGTCACAAAGAGGCTCGCCATGGGCTGAAAACACCTCTTTGAGCACCACAAATGGTCTACAATAACTTTTTGGACAAATGCCTTTTGGACCCATTTTTGACGCACTTTGGTCCTGAAAAGGCCCAGTTTCAGAGCATTTTGGGGTTTTCCGTGGGCCAAAACGCGTCACAAAGAGGCTCGCCATGGGCTGAAAACACTTCTTTGAGCACAAATGGTCTACAATAACTTTTTGGAACAATGCTTTTTGGACCCATTTTTGACCCATCTTTGGTCCAAAAACGGCCCATTTTCAGAGCATTTTGGGATTTTCCGTGCGCCAAAACGCGTCACCACGGGCTGAAACTGGGGTAAGAAAAATTTGTGTCAGCATCCCAAATGGTCCAGATTAACTTTTGCAAAACCACTTTTTTGACCCCTTTTTCATCCTTTTGGGTCCAAGGATGGCCCACTTTCAAGATTATGGGGTTTTCTGTGGGCCAAATGTGCAACCATGGGCTCAAATTGGGGTAAAAACACTTGTTTGAGCACCCCAACCGTTCCAAGATGAATTTTGCAAAATACTTCCTTGACCCATTTTTGACCCATTTTTTGGTCCAAAAGCGGCGCATTTTCAAAGCATGTTGGGATTTTCCGTGGGCCAAAAGGCGTCACAACCAGGCTCAAAATGGGCTAAAAACACGTGTTTGAGCATCCCCAATGGTCCAAGATAAATTTTGGAAAGTGCTTCCTTGGCCCATTGTTGACCCATTTTTCGTTCAAAAATGGCCTATTTTCAAAACATTTTGGGTCTTTCCGTGGGCTAGAACGCATCAAATTGGGCCAAGAACACTGGTTTGAGCACCCCGAACGGTCTAGGTTAACTTTTGGGAAATTGCTTTTTTGACCGGCGGGCCCAAAATGGGCTGAAAAAGCTGGGTTGCGCACCCTAAGAGTTCCAGGATAAATTGGGGAAAATGCTTTTTTGACCCCTTTTTGGCCCCTTTTTCGACCAAAAACGTCCCACGTTCAAAGCATTTTGGGATCTTCTATGGGCCAAAACGTGTCACAAAAAGGCTCAACGTGGGCTAAAAAGACTCCCTTGAGCACCCCAAGTGGGCCAGTATCACTTTTGGAAAAATACTTTTTTGACCCCTTTTGGGACTATTTTTTGACCAAGAAGGGCCCATTTTCAAAGCATGTTGAAATTTTTCGTGGGCCAAATGTGTAATACGGGCTCAAAATGGGCTGAAAAAACTGCGTTGCGCACCCTAAAAAATCCGAGATAAATTTCGGAAAATGCTTTTTGACCCCTTCCTGGGCCGCTTTTCGAACAAAAACGGCCCACTTTCAAAGCATTTTGGGATTTTCCATGGGCCAAAACGTGTCAAAAACAGGCTCGACATGGGCTGAAAACACTCGTTTGAGCACCGCTCATGGGTCCAGGACAACTTTTGGAAAAACGCCTTTTTGACGTGCTTTTGACCCATGTTTGACCCGTTTTTGGTCCATTTTCAAGGCATTTTGGGATTTTCCGTGGGCCAAAACGCGTCATAAAGAGGCTCGCCATGGGCTGAAAACACTTCTTTGAGCACCGCAAATGGTCTACAATAACTTTTTGGAAGAATGCTTTTTGGACCCATTTTTGACCCATCTTTGTTCCGTTTTCGGAGGATTTTGGGGGTTTCCGTGCGCCAAAACGCGTCAGCACAGGCTGAAAATGGGGTAAAAACACTTGTTTCAGCATTGTGCCGGCATCCCAAATGGTCGAGATTAACCTTTGCAAAACCACTTTTTTGACCCATTCTTCATCCTTTTTGGGTCCAAAGATGGCCCACTTTCAAGATTATGGGGTTTTCTTTGTGCCAAATGTGCAACCACGGGCTCAAATTGGGGTAAAAACACTTGTTTGAGCACCCCAACCGTTCCAAGATGAATTTTGCAAAAGGCTTCCTTGACCAATTTTTGACCCATTTTTTGGTCCAAAAGCGGCGCATTTTCAAAGCATGTAGGGATTTTCCGTGGGCCAAAAGGCGTCACAACCAGGCTCAAAATGGGCTAAAAACACGTGTGTGAGCTTCCCCAATGGTCCAAGATAAATTTTGGAAAATGCTTCCTTGACCCATTGTTGACCCATTTTTCGTCCAAAAATGGCCTATTTTCAAAACATTTTGGGTTTTTCCGTGGGCTAGAACGCATCACCACGGGCTCAAATTGGGCCACTTTCAAAGCATTTTGGGATTTTCCATGGGCCAAAACGTGTCACAAATAGGCTCGACATGGGCTAAAAACACTCGTTTGAGCACCGCTCAGCGGTCCAGGACAACTTTTGGAAAAACGCTTTTTTGACCTGCTTTTGACCCATGTTTGACCCATTTTTGGTCCATTTTCAAGGCATTTTGGGATTTTCCGTGGGCCAACCGTCACAAAGAGGCTCGACATGGGCTGAAAACACATCTTGGAGCACCGCAAATGGTCTACAATAACTTTTTGGAACAATGCTTTTTGGACCCATTTTTGACCCAGCTTTGGTCCAAAAAAGGCCCATTTTCAAAGCATTTCGAGATTTTCCGTGCGCCAAAACGCGTCACCTGGGCTGAAAATGGGCTAAAAATACTTGTTTCAGCATCCCAAATGGTCGAGATTAACTTTTGGAAAAACACTTTTTTGACCCATTTTTCATCCTCTTGGGGTCCAAGGATGGATTTTCGGTGGGCCAAAACACGTCATAAACAGGCTCCACATGGGCTGAAAACACTTTCTTGAGCACCCCAATTGGGAATTTCCGTGCGCCAAAATGCGTCATAAACAAACTCGACGTGAGTTGAAAACACTTCTTTGAGCACCCCAAGCGGGCCAGTATCACTTTGGGAAAAATAGTTTTTTGACCCCTATTTGGCCTATTTTTTGACCAAGAATGGCCCATTTTCAAAGCATGTTGAAAATTTTCCTGGGCCAAATGTGTAATACCGGCTCAAAATGGGCTGGAAAAACTGGGTTGCGCACCCTAAAAGATGCAGGATAAATATCGGAAAATGCTTTTTTGACCCCTTCCTGGGCCGTTTTTCGACCAAAAACAGCCCACTTTCAAAGCATTTTGGGATTTTCCATGGGCCAAAACGTGTCACCAATAGGCTCGACATGGGCTAAAAACACTCGTTTGAGCACCGTTGAGCGGCCCAGGCCAACTTTTGGAAAAACGCTTTTTTGACCTGCTTTTGACCCATGTTTCACCCATTTTTGGTCCATTTTCAAGGCATTTTGGGATTTTCCGTGGGCCAAAACGCGTGACAAAGAGGCTCGACATGGGCTGAAAACACATCTTGGAGCACCGCAAACGGTCTACAATAACTGTTTGGAACAATGCTCTTTGGACCCATTTTTGACCCATCTTTGGTCCAAAAAAGGCCCATTTTCAAAGCATTTCGGGATTTTCCGTGCGCCAAAACGCGTCACCTGGGCTGAAAATGGGCTAAAAATACTTGTTCCAGCATCCCAAATGGTCGAGATTAACTTTTGGAAAAACACTTTTTTGACCCGTTTTTCATCCTCTTGGGGTCCAAGGATGGACTTTCGGTGGGCCAAAATGCGTCATAAACAGGCTCGACATGAGCTGAAAACACTTCTTTGAGCACCCCAAGCGGGCCAGTATCATTTTGGGAAAAATACTTTTTTGACCCCTATTTGGCCTATTTTTTGACCAAGAATGGCCCATTTTCAAAGCATGTTAAAAATTTTCCTGGGCCAAATGTGTAATACGGGCTCAATATGGGCTGAAAAAAATGGGTTGCGCACCCTAAAAGATGCAGGATAAATTTCGGAAAATGCTTTTTTGACCCCTTCCTGGGCCGTTTTTCGACCAAAAACGGCACACTTTCAAAGCATTTTGGGACTTTCCATGGGCCCAAACGTGTCACAAACAAGGTCGACATGGGCTAAAAACACTCGTTTGAGAGCCGATGAGGGGTCCAGGACAACTTTTGGAAAAACGCTCTTTTGACCTCCTTTTGACCCATGTTTGACCCATTTTTGGTCCATTTTCAAGGCATTTTGGGATTTTCCGTGGGCCAAAACGCGTCACAAAGAGGCTCGCCATGGGCCGAAAAACACTTCTTGGAGCACCGCAAATGGTCTACAATAACTTTTTGGAAAAATGCTTTTTGGACCCATTTTTGACCCATCTTTGGTCCAAAAAAGGCCCATTTTCAGAGCATTTTGGGGTTTTCCGTGGGCCAAAACACGTCACCACGGGCTGAAAATGGGGTAAAAAACACTTGTGTCAGCATCCCAAATGGGTGGAGATTAACTTTTGCAAAACCACTTTTTTGACCCATTTTTCATCCTTTTGGGTCCAAAACCACGTGTTTGAGCATCGCCAATGGTCCAAGATGAATTTTGGAAAGTGCTTCCTTGACCCATTGTTGGCCCATTTTTGGTCCAAAAATGGCCTATTTTCAAAACATTTTGGTTCTTTCCGTGGGCTAGAACGCATCACCACGGGGTCAAATTGGGCCAAGAACATTGGTTTGAGCACCCCGAACGGTCTAGGATGACTTTTGGGAAATTGCTTTTTTGACCCATTGTTGACCCATTTTTGGTCCAAACAATGGCCCATTTTCAAAACATTTTGCGATTTTTCGTGGGCCAATACGCGTCACATACAAGCTCGACATGCGCTGAAAACACTTGTTTGAGCACCCCAAGCGGGCCACGATCACTTTTGGAAAATTGATTTTTGGACCCCTTTTTGACCCATTTTTCGACCAAGAATGGCCCATTTTCAAAGCATGTTGAGATTTTCCGTGGGCCAAATGTGTAATACGGGCTCAAAATGAGCTGAAAAAGCTGGGTTGCGCACCCTAAGAGTTCCAGGATAAATTGGGGAAAATGCTTTTTTGACCCCTTTTTCGACCAAAAACGGCCCACTTTCAATGCATTTTGGGACTTTCCATGGGCCAAAACGTGTCACAAACAGGCTCGACATGGGCTAAAAACACTCGTTTGAGCACCGCCGAGGGGTCCAGGAGAAACTTTTGGAAAAACGCTTTTTGACCTCCCCTTGACCCATGTTTGACCCATTTTTGGTCCATTTTCAAGGCATTTTGGGATTTTCCGTGGGCCAAAACGCGTCACAAAGAGGCTCGCCATGGGCTGAAAACACTTCTTTGAGCACCGCAAATGGTCTACGGTAACTTTTTGGAACAATGCTTTTTGGACCCATTTTTGACCCATCTTTGGTCCAAAAAGGCCCATTTTCAGAGCATTTCGGGATTTTCCGTGGGCCAAAACGCGTCACCACGGGCTGAAAATGGGGTAAAAAACACTTGTGTCAGCATCCCAAATGGTCGAGATTAACTTTTGCAAAACCACTATTTTGACGCATTTTTCATCCTTTTGGGTCCAAGGATGGCCCACTTTCAAGATTATGGGGTTTTCTGTGTGCCAAATGTGCAACCACGGGCTCAAATTGGGGTAAAAACACTTGTTTGAGCACCCATGAATTGTGCAAAAGGCTTCCTTGACCCATTTTTGACCCATTTTTTGGTCCAAAAGCGGCGCATTTTCAAAGCATCTTGGGATTTTCCGTGGGCCAAAAGGCGTCACAACCAGGCTCATGATCGGCTAAAAACACGTGTTTGAGCATCCCCAATGGTCCAAGATAAATTTTGGAAAATGCTTCCTTGACCCATTGTTGGCCCATTTTTCGTCCAAAAATGGCCTTTTTTCAAAACATTTTGGGTCTGTCCGTGGGCCAGAACGCATCACCACGGGGTCAAATTGGGCCAAGAACACTGGTTTGAGCACCCCGAACGGTCTAGGATAACTTTTGGGAAATTGCTTTTTTGACCCATTGTTGACCCATTTTGGGTCCAAACAATGGCCCATTTTCAAAACATTTTGCGATTTTCCGTGGGCCAAATGTGTAGTACGGGCTCAAAATGGGCTGAAAAAACTGGGTTGCGCACCCTAAAAGATGCAGGATAAATTTCGGAAAATGCCCTTTTGACCCCTTCGTGGGCCGTTTTTCGACGAAAAACGGCCCACTTTCAAAGCATTTTGGGATTTTCCATGGGCCAAAACGTGTCACAAACAGGCTCGACATGGGCTAAAAATGCTCGTCTGAGCACCGCTGAGCGGTCCAGGACAACTTTTGGAAAAACGCTTTTTTGACCTGCTTTTGACCCATGTTTGACCCGTTTTTGGTCCATTTTCAAGGCATTTTGGAATTTTCCCTGGGCCAAAACGCGTCACAAAGAGGCTCGCCATGGGCTGAAAACACTTCTTTTAGCACCGCAAATGGTCCACAATAACTTTTTTGAAACAATGCTTTTTGGACCCATTTTTGACCCATCTTTGGTCCAAAAACGGCCCATTTTCAAAGCATTTTGGGGTTTTCCGTGGGCCAAAACGCGTCACCACAGGCTGTAAATGGGTAAAAACACTTGTGTCAGCATCCCTAATGGTCGAGATTTACTTTTGCAAAACCACTTTTTTGACCCATTTTTCATCCTTTTTGGGTCCAAGGATGGACCACTTTGGAGAATATGGGGTTTTCTGTGTGCCAAATGTGCAACCACGGGCTCAAATTGGGGTAAAAACACTTGTTTGAGCACCCACACCGTTCCAAGAGGCATTTTGCAAAAGGCTTCCTTGCCCCATTTTTTACCCAGTTTTTGGTCCAAAAGCGGCGCATTTTCAACGCATGTTGGGATTTTCCGTGGGCCAAAAGGCGTCACAACCAGGCTCAAAATGAGCTAAAAACACGTGTTTGAGCATCCCCAATGGTCCAAGACAACTTTTGGAAAATGCTTCCTTGACCCATTGTTGGCCCTTTTTTCGTCCAAAAATGGCCTATTTTCAAAAGATTTTGGGTTTGTCGGTGGGCTAGAACGCATCACCACGGGGTCAAATTGGGCCAAGAACACTGGTTTGAGCACCCCGAACGGTCTAGGATAACTTTTGGGAAATTGCTTTTTTGACCCATTGTTGACCCATTTTGGGTCCAAACAATGGCCCATTTTCAAAACATTTTGCGATTTTCCGTGGGCCAAATGTGTAGTACGGGCTCAAAATGGGCTGAAAAAACTGGGTTGCGCACCCTAAAAGATGCAGGATAAATTTCGGAAAATGCCCTTTTGACCCCTTCGTGGGCCGTTTTTTCGACGAAAAACGGCCCACTTTCAAAGCATTTTGGGATTTTCCATGGGCCAAAACGTGTCACAAACAGGCTCGACATGGGCTAAAAATGCTCGTCTGAGCACCGCTGAGCGGTCCAGGACAACTTTTGGAAAAACGCTTTTTTGACCTGCTTTTGACCCATGTTTGACCCGTTTTTGGTCCATTTTCAAGGCATTTTGGAATTTTCCCTGGGCCAAAACGCGTCACAAAGAGGCTCGCCATGGGCTGAAAACACTTCTTTTAGCACCGCAAATGGTCCACAATAACTTTTTGAAACAATGCTTTTTGGACCCATTTTTGACCCATCTTTGGTCCAAAAACGGCCCATTTTCAAAGCATTTTTGGGGTTTTCCGTGGGCCAAAACGCGTCACCACAGGCTGTAAATGGGGTAAAAACACTTGTGTCAGCATCCCTAATGGTCGAGATTAACTTTTGCAAAACCACTTTTTTGACCCATTTTTCATCCTTTTTGGGTCCAAGGATGGACCACTTTGGAGAATATGGGGTTTTCTGTGTGCCAAATGTGCAACCACGGGCTCAAATTGGGGTAAAAACACTTGTTTGAGCACCCACACCGTTCCAAGAGGCATTTTGCAAAAGGCTTCCTTGCCCCATTTTTTACCCAGTTTTTGGTCCAAAAGCGGCGCATTTTCAACGCATGTTGGGATTTTCCGTGGGCCAAAAGGCGTCACAACCAGGCTCAAAATGAGCTAAAAACACGTGTTTGAGCATCCCCAATGGTCCAAGACAACTTTTGGAAAATGCTTCCTTGACCCATTGTTGGCCCTTTTTTCGTCCAAAAATGGCCTATTTTCAAAAGATTTTGGGTTTGTCGGTGGGCTAGAACGCATCACCACGGGCTCAAATTGGGCCAAGAACACTGGTTTGAGCACCCCGAACGGTCTAGGATAACTTTTGGGAAATTGCTTTTTTGACCCATTTTTGACGCATTTTGGGTCCAAACAATGGCGCATTTTCAAACCATTTTGCGATTTTCCGTGGGCCAAATGTGTAATACGGGCTCAAAATGGGCTGAAAAAACTGGGTTGCGCACCGTAAAAGATCGGGGATAAATTTTGCAAAATGCTTTTTTGACCCCTTCCTGGGCCGTTTTTCGACCAAAAACGGCCCACTTTCAAAGCATTTTGGGATTTTCCATGGGCCAAAACGTGTCACAAATAGGCTCGACATGGGGTAAAAACACTCGTTTGAGCACCGCTGAGGGGTCCAGGAGAAACTTTTGGAAAAACGCTTTTTTGACCTCCTTTTGACCCATGTTTGACCCATTTTTGGTCCAGTTTCAAGGCATTTTGGGATTTTTCGTGGGCCAAATGGTGCCACAAAGAGGCTCGGCATGGGTTGAAAACACTTCTTTGAGCACCGCAAATGGTCTACAGTAACTTTTTGGAACAATGCTTTTCGCGACCATTTTGGACCCATCTTTGGTCCAAAAAAGGCCCATTTTCAAAGCATTATGGGGTTTTCCGTGGGCCACAACACGTCACGTGGGCTGAAAATGGGCTAAAAATACTTGTTTCGGCATCCCAAATGGTCGAGATTAACTTTTGGAAAAACACCTTTTTGACCCATTTTTCATCCTCTTGGGGTCCAAGGATGGATTTTCGGTGGGCCAAAACGCGTCATAAACAGGCTCCACATGGGCGGAAAACACTTTCCTGAGCACCCCAAGCGGGGCAGGATCACTTTTGGAAAAATACTTTTTGGACCCATTTTTGACCCATCTTTGGTCCAAAAACGGCCCATTTTCAAGGCATTTTGGGATTTCCGTGCGCCAAAACGCGTCACCACGGGCTGAAAATGGGGTAAAAAACACTTGTGTCAGCATCCCAAATGGTCGAGATTAACTTTTGCAAAACCACTTTTTTGACCCATTTTTCATCCTTATGGGTCCAAGGATGGCCCACTTTCAAGATTATGGGGTTTTTTGTGTGCCCAATGTGCAACCACGGGCTCACATAGGGGTAAAAACACTTGTTTGAGCACCCCCACCGTTCCAAGATGAATTTTGCAAAAGGCTTCCTTGACCCATTTTTGACCCATTTTTTGGTCCAAAAACGGCGCATTTTCGAAACATGTTGGGATTTTCCGTGGGCCAAAAGGCGTCACAACCAGGCTCAATATGGGCTAAAAAAACGTGTTTGAGCATCCCCAATGGTCCAAGATAAATTTTGGAAAATGCTTCCTTGACCCATTGTTGGCCCATTTTTCGTCCAAAAATGGCCTATTTTCAAAACATTTTGGGTTTTTCCGTGGGCTACAACGCATCACCACGGGGTCAAATTGGGCCAAGAACACTGGTTTGAGCACCCGGAACGGGCTAGGATAACGTTTGGGAAATTGCTTTTTCGACCCATTGTCGACCCATTTTTGGTCCAAACAATGGCCCATTTTCAAAACATTTTGCGATTTTCCGTGGGCCGTTACGCGTCACAAACAGGCTCGACATGGGCTGAAAACACTTGTTTGAGCACCCCAAGCGGGTCCGGATCACTTTTGCAAAAATGCTTTTTTGACCCCTTTTTGGCCCATTTTTCGACCAACAATGGCCCATTTTCAAAGCATGTTGAGATTTTCCTTGGGCCACATGTGTAATACGGGCTCAAGATGGGCTGAAATCCCCGGGTTGCGCACCCTAAGAGTTCCAAGATGAATTTCAGAAAATGCTTTTTTGACCCCTTTTTGGGCCACGTTCAAAGCATTTTGGGATTTTCCATGGGCCAAAACGTGTCACAAACAGGCTCCACATGGGCTCAAAACCCTCGTTTGAGCATCGTTGGGCGGTCCAGGACAACTTTTGGAAAAACGACTTTTAGACCTGCTTTTGACCCATCTTTGACCCATTTTTGGTCCATTTTCAAGGCATTTTGGGACTTTCCGGGGGCCAAAACGCATCACAAAGAGGCTCCGCATGGGCTGAAAACACTTCTTTGAGCACCGCAAATGGTCTACAATAACTTTTTGAAAAAATGGTCTTTGGACCCATTTTTGACCCATCTTTGGTCCAAAAACGGCCCATTTTCAAATCATATTGGGATTTTCCGTGGGCCAAAACGCGTCACCACGGGCTCGAAATGGGCTAAAACCATTTGTTTCAGCATCCCAAATGGTCGATATAACTTTTGCAACAGCACTTTTTTGATCGATTTTTCATCCTTTTTGGGTCCAATGATGGCCCCCTTTCAAGATTATGGGGTTTTTTGTGTGCCCAATGTGCAACCACGGGCTCAAATTGGGGTAAAAACACTTGTTTGAGCACCCCCACCATTCCAAGATGAAATTTGCTAAAAGCTTCCTTGACCCATTTTTGACCCATTTTTTGGTCCAAAAACGGCCCATTTTCAAAGCATGTTGGGATTTTCCGTGGGCCAAAAGGTGTCACAACCAAGCTAAAAATGGGCTAAAACCACGTGTTTGAGCATCCCCAATGGTCCAAGATAAATTTTGGAAAATGCTTCCTTGACCCATTGTTGAGCCATTTTTCGTCAAAAAAATCGCCTATTTTCAAAACATTTTGGGTTTTTCCGTGGGCTAGAACGCATCACCACGGGCTCCAATTGGGCCAAGAACAATGCTTTGAGCACCCCGAACGGTCTAGGATAACCTTTGGGAAATTGCTTTTTTGACCCATTGTTGACCCATTTTTGGTCCAAACAATGGCCCATATTCAAAACATTTTGCGATTTTCCGTGGGCCGTTACGCGTCACAAGCAGGCTCGACGTGGGCTGAAAACACTTGTTTGAGCACCCCAAGCGGGCCAGGATCACTTTTGCAAAAACGCTTTTTTGACCCCCTTTTGGCCCATTTTTCGACCAAGAATGGCCCATTTTCAAAGCATGTTGGAAATTTTCGTTGGCCACATGTGTAATACGGGCTCAAAATGAGCTAAAAAAACCGGGTGGCGCACCCTAGGGGTTCCTGGATAAATTTCGGAAAATGGTTTTTTGACCCCTTTTTGGCCCATTTTTCGACCAAAAACGGCCCACTTTCAAAGCATTTTGGGATTTTCCATGGGCCAAAACGTGTCACAAACATGGTCGACATGGGCTGAAAAGACTTGTGTGAGCATCGCAAGCGGTCCAAGACAACTTTCGGGAAAACGCTTTTTTGACCTGCTTTTGACCCATGTTTGATCCATTTTTGGTCCATTTTCAAGGCATGTTGGGATTTTTCGTGGGCCAAATGGTGCCACAAAGAGGCTCGGCATGGGCTGAAAACACTTCTTTGAGCACCGCAAATGGTCTACGAGAACTTTTTTGAAAAATGCTTTTTGGACCCATTTTTGACCCATCTTTGGTCCAAAAATGACACATTTTCAAAGCATTTTGGGATTTTCCGTGGGCCAAAACGCTTCACCACGGGCTCAAAATGGGCTAAAAACACGTGTTTCAGCATCCCAAATGGTCGAGATTAACTTTTGGAAAAACACTTTTTTGACCCATTTTTCATCCTTTTGGGGTCCAAGGATGGATTTTCGGTGGGCCAAAACGCGTCATAAACAGGCTCCACATGGGCGGAAAACACTTTCCTGAGCACCCCAAGCGGGGCAGGATCACTTTTGGAAAAATACTTTTTGGACCCATTTTTGACCCATCTTTGGTCCAAAAACGGCCCATTTTCAAGGCATTTTGGGATTTTCCGTGCGCCAAAACGCGTCACCACGGGCTGAAAATGGGGTAAAAAACACTTGTGTCAGCATCCCAAATGGTCGAGATTAACTTTTGCAAAACCACTTTTTTGACCCATTTTTCATCCTTATGGGTCCAAGGATGGCCCACTTTCAAGATTATGGGGTTTTTTGTGTGCCAAATGTGCAACCACGGGCTCAAATAGGGGTAAAAACACTTGTTTGAGCACCCCCACCGTTCCAAGATGAATTTTGCTAAAGGCTTCCAAAGGACCAAAGATGGGTCAAAAATGGGTCCAAAGACCATTTTTTCAAAAAGTTATTGTAGACCATTTGCGGTGCTCAAAGAAGTGTTTTCAGCCCATGCGGAGCCTCTTTGTGATGCGTTTTGGCCCCCGGAAAGTCCCAAAATGCCTTGAAAATGGACCAAAAATGGGTCAAACATGGGTCAAAAGCAGGTCTAAAAGTCGTTTTTCCAAAAGTTGTCCTGGACCGCCCAGCGATGCTCAAACGAGGGTTTTCAGCCCATGTGGAGCCTGTTTGTGACACGTTTTGGCCCATGGAAGATCCCAAAATGCTTTGAACGTGGCCCAAAAAGGGGTCAAAAAAGCATTTTCTGAAATTCATCTTGGAACTCTTAGGGTGCGCAACCCGGGGATTTCAGCCCATCTTGAGCCCGTATTACACATGTGGCCCAAGGAAAATCTCAACATGCTTTGAAAATGGGCCATTGTTGGTCGAAAAATGGGCCAAAAAGGGGTCAAAAAAGCATTTTTGCAAATGTGATCCTGGCCCGCTTGGGGTGCTCAAACAAGTGTTTTCAGCCCATGTCGAGCCTGTTTGTGACGCGTATTGGCCCACGGAAAATCGCAAAATGTTTTGAATATGGGCCATTGTTTGGACCAAAAATGGGTCGACAATGGGTCAAAAAAGCAATTTCCCAAAAGTTATCCTAGCCCGTTCCGGGTGCTCAAACCAGTGTTCTTGGCCCAATTTGACCCCGTGGTGATGCGTTGTAGCCAACGGAAAAACCCAAAATGTTTTGAAAATAGGCCATTTTTGGACGAAAAATGGGCCAACAATGGGTCAAGGAAGCATTTTCCAAAATTTATCTTGGACCATTGGGGATGTTCAAACACGTTTTTTTAGCCCATTTTGAGCCTGGTTGTGACGCCTTTTGGCCCACGGAAAATCCCAACATGTTTCGAAAATGCGCCACTTTTGGACCAAAAAATGGGTCAAAAATCGGTCAAGCCCAAAGGTCAAACGGCCCATTTTCAAATCATATTGGGATTTTCCGTGGGCCAAAACGCGTCACCACGGGCTCGAAATGGGCTAAAACCATTTGTTTCAGCATCCCAAATGGTCGATATAACTTTTGCAACAGCACTTTTTTGACCGATTTTTCATCCTTTTTGGGTCCAATGATGGCCCCCTTTCAAGATGATGGGGTTTTTTGTGTGCCCAATGTGCAACCACGGGCTCAAATTGGGGTAAAAACACTTGTTTGAGCACGCCCACCATTCCAAGATGAAATTTGCAAAATGCTTCCTTGACCCATTTTTGACCCATTTTTTGGTCCAAAAACGGCCCATTTTCAAAGCATATTGGGATTTTCCGTGGGCCAAAAGGTGTCACAACCAAGCTAAAAATGGGCTAAAACCACGTGTTTGAGCATCCCCAATGGTCCAAGATAAATTTTGGAAAATGCTTCCTTGACCCATTGTTGACTCATTTTTCGTCAAAAAAATCGCCTATTTTCAAAACATTTTGGGTTTTTCCGTGGGCTAGAACGCATCACCACGGGCTCCAATTGGGGTAAGAACAGTGCTTTGAGCACCCCGAACGGTCTAGGATAACCTTTGGGAAATTGCTTTTTTGACCCATTGTTGACCCATTTTTGGTCCAAACAATGGCCCATATTCAAAACATTTTGCGATTTTCGGTGGGCCGTTACGCGTCACAAACAGGCTCGACGTGGGCTGAAAACACTTGTTTGAGCACCCCAAGCGGGCCAGGATCACTTTTGCAAAAACGCTTTTTTGACCCCCTTTTGGCCCATTTTTCGACCAAGAATGGCCCATTTTCCAAGCATGTTGAAAATTTTCGTTGGCCACATGTGTAATACGGGCTCAAAATGAGCTGAAAAAACCGGGTGGCGCACCCTAGGGGTTCCAGGATAAATTTCGGAAAATGGTTTTTTGACCCCTTTTTGGCCCATTTTTCGACCAAAAACGGCCAACTTTCAAAGCATTTTGCGATTTTCCATGGGCCAAAACGTGTCACAAACATGGTCGACATGGGCTGAAAAGACTTGTGTGAGCATCGCAAGCGGTCCAAGACAACTTTTGGAAAAACGACTTTTAGACCTGCTTTTGACCCATGTTTGACCCATTTTTGGTCCATTTTCAAGGCATTTTGGGATTTTTCGTGGGCCAAATGGTGCCACAAAGAGGCTCGGCATGGGCTGAAAACACTTCTTTGAGCACCGCAAATGGTCTACGAGAACTTTTTTGAAAAATGCTTTTTGGACCCATTTTTGACCCATCTTTGGTCCAAAAATGACCCATTTTCAAAGCATTTTGGGATTTTCCGTGGGCCAAAACGCTTCACCACGGGCTCAAAATGGGCTAAAAACACGTGTTTCAGCATCCCAAATGGTCGAGATTAACTTTTGCAAAAACACTTTTTTGGCCCATTATTCATCCTTTTTGAGTCCAAGGATGGCCCAATTTCAAAGCATTATGGGGTGTTCTGTGGGCCAAATGTGCAACAACAGGCACAAATTGGGCTAAAAACTCTTGTTTGAGCACCCGACTGTTCTAAGATGAATTTTTCCAAAATGCTTCCTTGACCCGTTTTTGACCCATTTTTGGTCCAAAAGCGGCGCATTTTCAAGGTATTTTGGGATTTTCCGTGGGCCAAAAGGCGTCACAAATAGGACCGAAATGGGCTGAAAACACTTGTTTGAGCACCCCAAGTGTTCCAGGATAACTTTTAGAAAAATGCTTTTTGACCGATTATTAATCCTTTTTGGGGTCTGAGAATGCCCTGTTGGCCGAAATGCATCACTTAGCATCCCAAATGGTGTACGATAATTTGAGTAAAAATGCGTTTTTGACCCATTTTCGATCCGACAATGACGCATTTTCAAAGGACTTTTGGACTTTGGGTGGGCCGAAACACATCACCACGGGCTCAAAACGGGCTAAAAGCACTCGTTGGAGCATCCCAAAAAGTCCAGTGAAATTTTCAAAAAAAAAAAATTTGACCCATTTGGTGTCAATGTGTTGGTCGAACAAAAGCCCGGTTTGGACGCATTTTGGGATTTTCTGTGGGCCGAAACGGATCCCCACAGGCTGAAAACCGGCTAAACACACTTGTTTGAGAATTCCAAATGGTCCGGGATCACTTTTGCAAACATGGTTTTTTGACCCATTTTTGACCCATTTATGGTCCAAGGATGGCCCATTTTCAAAGCATTTTTGGGTTTTCCTTGGCCCGAAATCCATCACTTTTGGGACCAAAAATGGGTCCAAAAAAGCATTTTTCAGAAGTCATCCTAGACCGTTTTGGATGCTCAAACAAGTGTTTGTAGCTCATTTGTAGCCCGTGGTGACCTTTTTCGGCCCATAGAAAATCCCCAGATGCTTTCAACATGGGCCATTATTGCAGCAAAATGGGTCAAGAATGGGTCAAAAAAAACCTTTTTGCAAAAGTTATCATTTGGCATGCTGAAACAAGTGTTTGCAGTCCATGTGGAGGTTGTTTGTCACACGTTGTGGCGCACGGAAAACTGCAAAATGCTTTGAAAATGGGTTGGTTGTGGATGAGAAGTGGGTCAAAAAGGGGTCGGAAAACCATTTATCCAAAAGTTATCGCGGATGATTTCCCGCCGGTGGTGATGCGTTTCCGCGCACAGAAAATCCCGAAATTGGTGAAAAATGGGCTTCTGTTCGATCAACACATGGTCACCTAACGGATCAAAAGACATTGTTTTAAAAATTTTCCTAGGCCAGTTGGGATGCTCCAGCAAGTAGTTTTAGCACATTTCCAGCCCGTGGTGGTGTGTTTCGGCCCACATGACATCCATATATGCTTTGAAAATGGGTCATTTATGGACCGAAAATGGGTCAAAAATGGGTCAAAAAAGCACTTTTTCCAAAAATCTCCTTGACCATTTGGGATGCTCATGACCCGTTTTCAAAGCATTTTGGAATTTTCTGAGGGCCAAAACGCATCACCACAGGCTCAAAATGGGCTAGAAACAGCTGTTTGAGCATTTTGAAAAAAGTTTTGAACGCCTTTTTTGACTATTTCTTTCCAACAAGGGCCCATTTTCGACGCACTTTGGGGTTTTCTTTGGGCTCATACGCATCACCACGGGCTCAAATTGGAAGTATTGGAAAAACTCATTTCACCCATTTTTGACCCCTTTTCGGTCCAGAAAGATCCCATTTGCCAAGCATTTTGGGATTTTCCATGGGCACAAACGTGTTACAGACAGCCTTAACAAAGCCTGAAAACACTTGTTTGAGCATCCCAAATGGTGAAGGTTAACTTGGAGAGAAGCTTTTTGACCCATTGTTGACCCGTTTTTGGTCCAAAAATAGCCCATTGTCAAAGCATTTCAGAATTTTCACTGGGCCCAAACGCATGACCACAGGCTCGAAATGGGCTAAAAAAAACTTGCTTATGCATCAAAAACGGTCTAAGAAAAATTTGACAAAAAAACATTTTTAACCCGTTTTTTGACCATGTGTTTAGAACAACGGCCAATGTTCGACGCATTTTGGTATTTTCTGTAAGCCGATATGCATCACCACGGGCTCAAAATGGGCTAAAACCACTTGCTTGAGCATGGCAAATGGTCTAGGATAACGATTGCAAAAATCCTTTTTTCACGCAAGGTCAGAAAATAGCCCATTTTCAAGGCATTTTGGGATTTTTTGTGGGCCGAAATGCATCACTCCTCATCGCAAAGGGTCAAGGATAATTTTGGAGAAGATGCTTTTTTGTCCCATAATTGACCAATTTTTGGTCCAAAAATGACCCATTTTCAAAGAATTGTGGGATTTGCTGTGGTTTGAAATGCATCACCACGGGCTCAAAATGGACTAAAAACACTTGCTGGAGCATCCCAATTGGTCCACGAAATTTTAGAAACGAATCTTTTTTGACTCGTTTGGTGACCATGTGTTGGTCCAACAAAAGCCCATTTTGGACGCATTTTGGGAGAGTCTGTGGGCGGAAACGCATCACCACAGGCTGAAAACGGGTTAAACACACTTGTTGGGGTATCCCAAATGGTCCAGGATGACTTTTGCAAAAATGGTTTTTCGACCCATTTTGGACCCATTTACGGTCCAAGGATGGCTCATTTTCAAAGCACTTTGGGGCCGAAATGCGTCACCACAGGCTCAAAATCGGCTAAAAACTATTGTTTGGGCGTCCCAAAAAGTGCAAGAAAACTTTTGGAAAAATGCCTCTTTGAGCCATTTTTGACGCATTTTTGGTCCAAAAATTAGCCATTTTCAAAGCATTTTAGGGTTTGTTGTGGCCTGATACGCATCACCACGGGCTGAAAATGGGCTCAAAGCATTTGTTGGGGCATCCCAAAGGTCGAGGACAATTTTGAGAAAAACTGTTTTGACCCGTTAGATGACCATGTGTTGGTCCCACAAAAGCCCAACATGGGCTGAAAACACTTGTTTGAGCATCGCAAGAGGTCCAGGTCGTCTTTTGGAAAAAAAAAATTTTGGCCCATTGTTGACCAATTTACGGTCCAAAGATCGCACATTTTCAAAGCATTTTGGGATTTTCCGTAGGCTGAAATGTGTCACCACGGGCTCAAAAAATGGGCTAAACAAACCTGTTTGAGCATCCCAAAGAGTCCCTAATAATTTTTGCAAAAATGTTTCTTTTGACCCATTTTTCGACCCATTTTTCGTCCAAAAATGGCCCATCGTCGGAAATTTTGCAATTCTTCATGGGCCGAAACACATCACCATTAACCCAATATGGGCGAAAAACGCGTCTTTCGGCAGCCTAAATAGTCATGGATAACTTTTGCGAATGAGCTTTTTTTGAACCATTTTTGACCCATTCATGGCCCGAGGATGGCCCATTTTCAAAGCATTTCGGGCTTTTGCTTGGCCCGAAATCCATCACTTTTTGGACCAAAAATGGGTCAAAAATCGGTCAAAAAAACATTTTTCAAAAGTCATCCTAGACAATTTTGGATGCTCAAACAAGTGTTTTTAGCCCATTTGCAGCCCGTGGTGACGTGTTTCGGCCCACAGAAAATCCCAAGATGCTTTCAACATGGGCCATTGTTGCAGCAAAATGGGTCAAGAATGGGTCAAAAAAGCCTTTTTGCAAAAGTTATCATTTGTTATGCTCAAACAAGTGTTTTCAGTCCATGTGGAGGTTGTTTGGCACACGTTGCGGCGCACGGAAAACTGCAAAATGCTTTGAAAATGGGTTGGTTGTGGAAGGGAAGTGGTTCAAAAAGGGGTCGGAAAACCATTTGTCCAAAAGTTATCGTGGATGATTTCCCGCCGTCGGTGATGCGTTTGCGCGCACCCAAAATTCCACGCAAAATCCCGAAATGCTTCGAAAATGGGCTTCTGTCTGAGCAACACATGGTCACCAAACGGATAAAAAAACGTTGTTTTAAAATTTTTCCTAGGCCAGTTGGGATGCTCGAGCAAGTATTTTTAGCACATTTTCAGCCCGTGGTGATGTGTTTCGGCCTACATGTCATCCATAAATGCTTTGAAAATGGGTCATTTATGGACCGAACATGGGTCAAAAATGGGTCAAAAAGGCACTTTCCCCAAAAATCTCCTGGACCATTTGGGATGCTCATGACCCGTTTTCAAAGCATTTTCGAATTTTCTGAGGGCCGAAGCGCGTCACCACGGGCTCAAAATGGGCTACAAACATCCGTTTGAGCATCCCAAACGGTCCAAGAAAATTTTGGGAAAAAAACGTTTTTAACGCTTTTTTGACAATTTCTTTGCAACAACGGCCGATTTTCGAAGCTCTTTGGGATTTTCTTTGGGCTGATACCTATCACCACGGGCTCAAATTGGGCTAAAACCACTTGTTTGAGCATCCCACATGGTCTAAGATAACTATTGGAAAAACTCATTGCACCCATTTTTGACCCCTTTTCGGTCCAAAAAGATCCCATTCTCCAAGCATTTTGGGATTTTCCATGGGCCCAAACGTGTTAGAGACAGCCTTAACAAGGGCTAAAAACACTTGTTTGAGCATCCCAAATGGTCAAGGATAATTTGCAAAGATGCTTTTTGACCCATTGTCGACCCGTTTTTGGTCCAAAAATAGCCCATTGTCAAAGCATTTCGGAATTTTCACTGAGCCCAAACGCATCACCACAGGTTCAAAATGGGCTAAAAATAGTTGTTTGAGCAACCGGGATGGTCCAAGATAACTTTTGGAAAAATGCTTTTTTGATCCATTTTTGACCCATTTTTGGGCCAACAACGGCCCATTTTGAAATCATTTCCGGAATTTCCTTGGGCTCAAACGCGTGACCACGCCCCCGAAATGGGCTAAAAAATCTTGCTTATGCATCAAAAACGATCTAAGAAAAATTTGACAAAAAAAACATTTTTAACCCGTGTTTTGACAATGTGTTTAGAACAACGGCCAATGTTCGCCGCATTTTGGTATTTTCTGTAAGCCGATATGCATCACCACGGGCTCAAAATGGGCTAAAACCACTTGCTTGAGCATGCCAAACGGTCTAGGATAAATATTGGAAAAATTCTTTTTTCACGCTTTTTCGACCCGCTATTGGTCAAAACATAGCCCATTTTCAAGGCATTTTGGGATTTTCTGTGGGCCGAAATGCATCACTCCTCATCGCAAATGGTCAAGGAGAAAATGCTTTTTTGACCCATATTTGACCCATTTTCGGTCCAAAAATGACCCATTTTCAAAGCATTGTGGGATTTGCGATGGTCTGAAACGCATCACCACGGGCTCAAAATGGACTAAAAACAGTTGCTGGAGCATCCCAATTGGTCCACGAAATTTTAGAAACGAATCTTTTTTGACTCGTTTGGTGACCATGTGTTGGTCCAACAAAAGCCCATTTTGGACGCATTTTGGGAGAGTCTGTGGGCGGAAACGCATCACCACAGGCTGAAAATGGGTTGAACACACTTGTTGGAGTATCCCAAATGGTCCAGGATGACTTTTGCAAAAATGGTTTTTCGACCCATTTTGGACCAATTTACGGTCCAAGGATGGCTCATTTTCAAAGCACTTTGGGGCCGAAATGCGTCACCACAGGCTCAAAATCGGCTAAAAACTATTGTTTGCGCGTCCGAAAAAGTCCAAGAAAACTTTTGGAAAAATGCTTCTTTGACCGATTTTTGACGCATTTTTGGTCGCAAAATGAGCCATTTTCAAAGCATTTTAGGGTTTGTTGTGGCCTGATATGCATCACCACGGGCTGAAAATGGGCTAAAAGCATTTGTGGTAGCATCCCAAACGGTCGAGGACAATTCTGAGAAAAAAAATTTTGTCCCGTTAGGTGACCATGTGTTGGTCCCACAAAAGCCCAACATGGGCTGAAAACACTTGTTTGAGCATCGCAAGGGGTCCAGGTCGACTTTTGTAAAAATGGTTTTTTTGACCCATTGTTGACCCATTTACGGTCCAAAGATCGCACATTTTCAAAGCATTTTGGGATTTTCCGTAGGCCGAAATGTGTCACCACGGGCTCAAAATGGGCTAAACAAACTTGTTTGAGCATCCCAAAGAGTCCGTGATAACTTTTGCAAAAATGTTTCTTTTGACCCATTTATGACCCATTTTTCGTCCAAAAATGGCCCATCGTCGGAAATTTTGCAATTCTTCATGGGCCGAAACACATCACCATTAACCCAATATGGGTGAAAAACGCGTCTTTCGGCAGCCTAAATAGTCATGGATAACTTTTGCGAATAAGCCTTTTTTGAACCATTTTTGACCCATTTATGGCCCGAGGATGGCCCATTTTCAAAGCATTTCGGGCTTTTGCTTGGCCCGAAATCCATCACTTTTTGGACCAAAAATGGGTCAAAAATGGGCCAAAAAAACATTTTTCAAAAGTCATCCGAGACCATTTCGGACGGTCAAAAAAGTATTTTTAGCCCATTTGCAGCCCGTGGTGACGTGTTTCGGCCCACAGAAAATCCCAAGATGCTTTCAACATGGGCCATTGTTGCAACAAAATGGGTCAAGAATGGGTCACCAAAGCCTTTTTGCAAAAGTTATCATTTGGCATGCTGAAACAAGTGTTTGCAGTCCATGTGGAGGTTGTTTGGCACACGTTGCGGCGCACGGAAAACTGCAAAATGCTTTGAAAATGGGTTGGTTGTGGACGGGAAGTGGGTCAAAAGGGGTTGGAAAACCATTTGTCCAAAAGTTATCGCGGATGATTTCCCGCCGGTGGTGATGCGTTTCCGCGCACCCAAAATTCCACGCAAAATCCCGAAATGCTTCGAAAATGGGCTTCTGTCTGAGCAACACATGGTCACCAAACGGATCAAAAAACGTTGTTTTAAAAATTTTCCTAGGCCAGTTGGGATCCTCCAGCAAGTAGTTTTAGCACATTTTCAGCCCGTGGTGATGTGTTTCGGCCTACATGTCATCCATAAATGCTTTGAAAATAGGTCATTTATGGACCGAACATGGGTCAAAAATGGGTCGAAAAGGCACTTTCCCCAAAAATCTCCTGGACCATTTGGGATGCTCATGACCCGTTTTCAAAGCATTTTCGAATTTTCTGAGGGCCGAAGCGCGTCACCACAGGCTCCAAATGCGCTACAAACATCCGTTTGAGCATCCCAAACGGTCCAAGAAAATTTTGGGAAAAAAACGTTTTTAACGCTTTTTTGACAATTTCTTTGCAACAACGGCTGATTTTCGAAGCACTTTGAGATTTTCTTTGGGCTGATACCTATCACCACGGCCTCAAATTGGGCTAAAACCACTTGTTTGAGCATCCCCCATGGTCTAGGATAACTATTGGAAAAACTCATTGCACCCATTTTTGACCCCTTTTCGGTCCAAAAAGATCCCATTCTCCAAGCATTTTGGGATTTTCCATGGACCCAAACGTGTTAGAGACAGCCTTAACAAGGGCTAAAAACACTTGTTTGAGCATCCCAAATGGTCAAGGATAACTTGGAAAGATGCTTTTTGACCCATTGTCGACCCGTTTTTGGTCCAAAAATAGCCCATCGCCAAAGCATTTCGGAATTTTCACTGAGCCCAAACGCATCACCACAAGTTCAAAATGGGCTAAAAATACGTGTTTGGGCATCCCGGATGGTCCAAGATAACTTTTGGAAAAATGCTTTTGTGATCCATTTTTGACCCATTTTTGGGCCAACAACATCATTTTCGGATGTTCCTTGGGCTCAAACGCGTGACCACGGGCTTGAAATGGGCTAAAAAAACTTGCTTATGCATTAGAAACGATCTAAGAAAAATTTGACAAAAAACAATTTTAACCCGTTTTTTGACAATGTGTTTCGAACAACGGCCAATGTTCGACGCATTTTGGTATTTTCTGTAAGCCGATATGCATCACCACGGGCTCAAAATGGGCTAAAACCACTTGCTTGAGCATGCCAAACGGTCTAGGATAACTATTGGAAAAATTCTTTTTTCACACATTTTCGACCCGCTATTGGTCAGAACATAGCCCATTTTCAAGGCATTTTGGGATTTTCTGTGGGCCGAAATGCATCACTCCTCATCGCAAATGGTCAAGCATAAAATGCTTTTTTGACCCATATTTGACCCATTTCCGGTCCAAAAATGACCCATTTTCAAAGCATTGTGGGATTTGCTGTGGTCTGAAATGCATCACCACGGGCTCAAAATGGACTAAAAACACTTGTTGGAGCATCCCAATTGGGCCACGAAAATTTAGAAACAAATCTTTTTTGACTCGTTTGGTGACCATGTGTGGGTCCAACAAAAGCCCATTTTGGACGCATTTTGGGAGAGTTTGTGGGCGGAAACGCATCACCACAGACTGAAAACGGGTTAAACACACTTGTTGGGGTATCCCAAATGGTCCAGGATGACTTTTGCAAAAATGGCTTTTCGACCCATTTTGGACCAATTTGCGGTCCAAGGATGGCTCATTTTCAAAGCACTTTGGGGCCGAAATGCGTCATCACGGGCTCAAAATCGGCTAAAAACTATTGTTTGCGCGTCCCAAAAAGTCCAAGAAAACTTTTGGAAAAATGCTTCTTTGACCGATTTTTGACGCATTTTTGGTCCCAAAATGAGCCATTTTCAAAGCATTTTAGGGTTTGTCGTGGGCCGATATGCATCACCGTGGGCTGAAAATGGGCTAAAAGCATTTGTGGTAGCATCCCAAACGGTCGAGGACAATTTTGAGAACAAAAATTTTGACCCGTTAGGTGACCATGTGTTGGTCCCACAAAAGCCCAACATGGGCTGAAAACACTTGTTTGAGCATCGCAAGGGGTCCAGGTCGACTTTTGTAAAAATGGTTTTTTTGCCCCATTGTTGATCCTTTTACGGCTGAAAGATTGCACATTTTCAAAGCATTTTGGGATTTTCCGTAGTCCGAAATGTGTCACCACGGGCTCAAAATGGGCTAAACACACTTGTTTGGGCATCCCAAAGAGTCCCCGATAGCTTTTGCAAAAATGGTTTTTTCACCCCTTTTTGACCCATTTTTCGTCCAAAAATGGCCCATCTTCGGACATTTTGGAATTCTCCATGGGCCGAAACACATCACCACAAACCCAATATGGGCTAAAACCGCGTCTTTCAGCATCCCAAATAGTCCACGATAACTCTTGCAAAAATGCTTTGTGGACTCAGTTTTGATCCGTTTTTGGTGCCACAAGGGAAAAATGGTCAACGCCCCTACTACAAAAGATGGCCGGCTCTTGTTAGTTTGGACATGGAGGTGCTCCAATTGACGCTGGAGCTCATTAGTTAGCGCCCCGGGGGTCCCCCGCTTCCATGCGAGCGGGACAGGCAGATCAAAGAATTCGTACTCCCTGTCCACCTGGTAAGCCTTCGCTTCCTCCCCCACATAACCCTCATAGTTGTGACGTTTGAGCTCCCGCAGCCTGTCACAACCCACCACCAGGAACATAGCCTCCAGATCGCGATGAGTCATCAGCCTTGGGAAGGTTATCACCGGAGGCCCCCAGTGCAACACTGTCCAATTCAAGCCACGAAGCAATCATTGCTTCCGCCGGTGAGGCCTTCCTGGCCCCCTCCGTGAAGACCAGTGCAGAACACAAGTGCTCCCACGTCCTCTCCTCCTTGCTAAGACTTCGCTGTTGACTCTGCAGACTCAGCTGTTGTGTATCGCTCCAACAGTTGGCTCCCTCTCCAGTCGTGGGCCCACGGTTCTAGAATGTGATACTTTTCTAACGAAGTGAAGACTAGAAATTCGTTGACACTCTTCTGCTCCAAATAGAAGGCTAGATCTCCATCCTCGATAACACTTACCCACATCCCCTTTCCATGTCTTACTACCCGCATCGGCGGGTCCGAAACCAGCTGAATGGACCGAGTGTCTAGTTCGTGAAGGGCTCGCGCCAACCGTTCTGCTACCCACACCCACCTCAAATAGAATTCGCAGCAATGGTACTTCAGGTGAGTCGCCTACAAGGAATGGGAGGATCCGCACGAGTGGCAGTGCTGCCCTTCTCCGTTGATCTCCAACGAAATACCCAACGCCCCGAGCAGCATCAGCTTCTAGAAACTTGATGTGACAGTTGCCCCTTCCCCCAACACCTGGACCTAGCCGTATATCCCGCGCCCTGTCTCGCACGCTCTAGGCCTTCTTCGCTAGCTCTCTCTCTCTCTGTTTCTCTCTCTCTCTCTCTCTCTCTCTCTCTCTCTCTCTCTCTCTCTCCACCCCACCCCTCTCTTTTACTCTCTTTTTGCTCTCTCTCTCTCTCTCTCTTTCCATCTCTCTCTCTCTCACTCTCACTCTCTCGCTCTGTTTTGCTCGCTCGCTCTCTCTCTCTCTCTCTCTCTCTCTCTCTCTGTCTCTCTTGCTATGTTTCTCTTTCTATTGGTCTGCTCCCCCCCTCTCTATGTGTGTGTGTTTGTCTCTCTCTCTCTCTCTCGCCCTCTTCATTTGTGTAGCTCTCTCTCTCTCTCTCTCTCTATCTATCTGTCTCTTCCAAATGCACACACACGTTCACACACACACTCTCTCTCTATCTCTCTCGCTCTCTTCGTTTGTTTCTCAGTGTGTGTGTCTGTTTCTCCGCCCCCCCCGCCTCTCTCCGGTTATCTACCTCTCTCTCTCTCTAATTGTGTGGGTGTGTGTGTCTCGCTCACACAAACACACACACACACTCTCTCTCTCTCTCTCTCTCTCTCTCTCTCTCTCTCTCTCTCTCTCTCTCTCTCTCTCTCTCTCTCTCTCTCTCTCTGCTTGTCCGTCGGTATGTCTCCCCCCCCCTTTCTCTCGGTCACACACTCTCTCTCTGTTTGTCCATCTCTCTCTCTCTCTCCCTCGCTCTCTCTCTCTCTCTCTCTTTCTCTCTCCCTCTTTGTTTGTCTCTCTATTCGTACGTCGGAGCATGAGCCACAGAAACAGTGCTCTTCACCGCATCACCAGGATATATTGCAACGGCATTATAATTGATTATGTGCAGTGCATACGCCTCGTACAACCTGCACTTGGGTGCTGATGCATGTATGGCAGATTTCTTATATAAGAGATGCATGATGTGCATTCCAGAGAGGAGTAGCGAAATTCCACTTCAGAGCCAGCAATGGCAGTGCTCATGTATTATATATATTATACGACTCACGAGATTGCACGCCGGCCAAGACAGCACCAGGAGTTCTTTGGACTCACATTACATTCTGCCGGAGAATGAGATTTTGCCTTTGGCAGTTTGGGGGGCTGCATACGTGTTGGACCATGGAGGGGCCACAAATGGGAGGCAAGGGCAACATTTGGCACGAGGGCTTCCATTATTTTCGCTTTCACCGGTTCTAAAAAAAAAAACACCTTATTTTAGGGGCCCATGGCACGGGGACTCCCGTTATTTTGCGTTTTCAGAAATTCAAAAAAAAAAACTTAATTAAGAAGCCCATGGCGTAGGCTTTGGGGAGAGGAACAATATATATATATATATATATATATATATATATATATATATATATATATATATATATATATATATATATATATATATATATATATATATATATATATATATATATATATATATATATATATATATATATATATATATATATATATATATATATATATATATATATATATATATATATATATATATATATATATATATATATATATATATATATATATATATATATATATATATATATATATATATATATATATATATATATGCGCCGTGCAAGCCCCCACGGGGGGACCGCCGGGGGTGCAACCGCAGGAAGGGTAGGGTGACGACGGGGGCCACACGGCAACCCCCCCCCCCCCAGCGGAGGGACAAGTGCCGAGCCTCGTGCCTGCGCCGTGCTTCCGACGTGCTTGCGCAAAGGGGAGGACAGCGAGAACCCCCCCCCCCCCGCCCCCATCTCCGACGCCCACCCGCAGAAAGGGCGAGGGCGGCGAGGAGACAGTGAAAAAAAAAAAAACACAAAGCAAGCAACCAAGGACACCAACACGCCGGAGCAGGGACAGGCAGCAGGGGCAGACGGGACATGGCGGGAGCCAGGGGGCACAGCAAGGGGCCAGGGTCAGTGCCCCTGGGGATGAAAGAAGGGGAGCAGGGACCAACGGGGGGGGGCGGGGTGTCAAGAGCCCGCGAACAACGCTGGTGAGGTACCCGACCTCTGGGGTTTGGGGGCCCCCCCGGTGTCCGTATCGGCCCCATCTGAGCGCGAGCAATAAGGTGGGTTACGCCCGGGACCGATGGCCAGCGGCCCGAGGTGGCACCGGCCTGGGGGGGTGGCCAATGGGCCTGACCAAGAGCACTCCCCACGGCACGTACTGCGGTTCGTGTCCTGTGAGGGGCTGCGGGTAGGGCACACCGTCCATCGGGGTAAGCAAGAGACGTGCCTAACCCGCAAGGACTCCCCAGAGACCCACAGTGTACCCGACCCCGGTGTGGGGAAGGGCCGACGTACCTGGTTACGACGCAGGTCCATTTGTACTGAGCGGGTACAAATGGACGGCTCGTACAACAGAGTTACACCCTGACGGGGAGTGCATGCATCGGCCCCCCCGTGGGGAAACTCCCGGGGGGAGGGACCAGAGCCAGCGTCGGGCGCCCCCCCCCCCCCAACCCAAGGGCCAAGGGGCACACCAAGCGAGCACAGTCGGGGGCACAGGAACACGGAGGGGAGAAGGGGCGAGCAAGAGGGGTGCGCAGCTGTGTCGTGCGAAGTGTCGTGCAACCATACGCCAACGGCAAGCGGGACGGGCCATGGAGTCCACCCGTTCTCCCGTGTCCTTAGCTCACACAGCCTTCGTTAGCTAAATGTCGCTATCTGTCCCCACCAATCCCGCGGAGTTGCCAGCCTTCCGGCGACGTGCCCGGCGCCTGGTAGACACAGTGTCTGATCTCGTCAGACACGGGCCGCACACGTACGCGGCGTTCCAGGCGCGCGTGGACGCGGACCGTCCGGCCAGGGACAACGGGTGGGACCACTTCGTCGACGTCTGCTTGCGGCAGATGTTGGCCCGCGATCCCCACCCGTACAACGCGCCCGACGTTCAGGCGCGGTTCGCGGCGGGCACGGTGCCGTTCGGGGTGCACCTGCTCAACCGACTACTCCGATGTCTACAAGATCTCGGGCAGCTCGAGGACGCGCAGCGCGGACGGCCCCCAGTGGGGTCGGCGGGGCAGCCGGGGTATGCGGCGCCGGGTGCGTTTCCGATGCCGCCGCCCCCTGGCCTCGGGCCCATGCCCATCCCGCCCTTTGGGACTCACCACCACCACCAACTTCATCTCCATCACCTACTTCATCACCCCGTCGGGTTCCCCATGATGCAGCATCACCTCCCACACCAACACGTACACCCGGCAGCTGTGCCACAGCCCCCCGTCCATCTTCACCTCCACCACCGACTGGCGGCTGTGCCACAGCACCCTGTCCACCTACACCATCACCATCATCATCACCATCCGCACCGGCATGTGGAGTACCCGCATCCCCTGCCCCAGCAGCACCCAAGACCGCCTCAACACACGGTGCCGGTGCCGGAACCGGTGCCGGTGCCTGGGCCGGGGCGGAGTGCCCAGCAGCAGGGGGTGTCGCAAGGGGCTGTGCCACAGCACCTCGTCCACTTTCACCATCACCGTCACCATCACCATCCGCACCAGCAAGTGGAGTACCCACATTCCCTGCCCCAGCAGCAATCACTGCCGCCTCAGCACACGATGCCGGTGCCGGAACCGGTTCCGGTGCCTGAGCCGGGGTGGGACGCCCAGCAGCAGGGGGTGTCGCAAGGAGCTGGGCCACAGCACCCAGTCCACCTTCACCATCACCATCACCAACATCGTCCACACCAGCATGTGGAGTGCCCACATCCCCTACCCCAGCAGCACCCACGGCGGCCTCAGCACACAATGCCGGTGCTAGAGCCGGTACCGGTGCCTGGGCCGGGGCGGAGCGCCCAACAACAGGGGGTGTCGCAAGGGGCTGTGCCACGGCACCCCGTCCACCCTCACCGTCACCATCACCATCACCGTCCGCACCTGCATGTGGAATGCCCTCGCCCCCCGCCCCAGCAGCACTCACGGCCGATGCCTCAGCACACCGTGTCGGTGCCGGTACCGGTGCCGGCTCCTGGACCGGGGCGGGGCGCCCAGCAGCAGGGGGTGTCGCAAGGGGAGGCACATGGTGTGCCCCCGGGCGAGGCGAAGAGTATGGGGGCACCTGCGCCACCCCTGGCAGAGCCTCAGCCGGAGGTTCCCGCGGCGGGGTCGCCACCGCGGACGGTCCAGATGCCGGACCCAGCCGTGCCGCGCGAGGCCCCGCCCGTGGTGCCGACGGGCCCGGAGCCAGTGGTGCCGGGTGGGATGCAGGGCGCGGCCCCCGTGGGGAGGACTACGACGGGGGTACAAGCGGGGGAGGATGCGGCGCAGGAGGCGGCAGTGGCTGGCCCGCGAGGCATCAGCGAGCTGCTCGCGCAGGCCCTGGAGGAGTACCGGCGGACGGCCGTGAGGAGTGGGGGAGCCGCGCCGGAAGGGGCCGACGCCGGCGAGCTGATAGCGCAGGCGCTCGCGGCTGTCGCCCCGAGGACGGACGGGGCCAAGGAGACGTCGACGGAGGCGGTTTCTTCGGGGGGACAGGACGCGGGGCGGGGTGTGCCGAAGGCGCAAACGCCAGCGGGGGGCGGCGGGGTTGTGGAGCCCAGTGGGGGACGTGCCAAGGGGGAAGGAGTGGAGGAGTGGATGTGGGAGTGGCGGGAGTGGCGCCAGGTGGCACCCGGTGAGCCGTGTCCGGCGGGGCTGGCGTACAGCATGGACCTCCATGCGGGCACCAGCTGGGCCCGGCTGCCCGACAACTTGCGGGCACGGCTGGACGCGGCGGAGGCGGCAAGGGGCGGAGGCGCTGACGAGCGGCCTCTGGCGCCCTTCCCGCCGCGGCCGGACACGCCGCCGGCGGTGGTCGCAGCCGGGGACGGGGCGGAGGGGGGGCAGGAAGCGGAGGAAGTGGAGGACGAGGAGGCATACGGGCCCGGCGAGTCGGCGCTGGCCCTCATGTTTGAGGACGACGCCGGGCCCGACGTCTACGCCGGCATGGACGAGGACCCGGCCAACGAGCCGCTGCGGCCCATGCCCACTGCGGTGCCGCCCCCTCCCCTGGGGAGCTGTGAGCGGCGGCACTGCAGGTACCATGCGGCCGAGGGCGCCCACAGGCACCGCCTCACGGGCACGGGGCAGCGGGGGGCAGGGATGCTGGCGAGCGCCCTGGAGCGCTATGAGCTCCAGCGCCCAGGGCAGGTCGCCCGGGAGATGGCCCTGGCGGCGGCGTCCCCGGGCGACGGCCAGGTCCGCTGTGTCCAACTGGGGGATGCGGCGGTCCTGGGTCATCACCCCGGTGATGTCCGGGCGGCCGAGCCCCAGGAAAGCCTCCCCCTGTCGGTGCGCCTGTCCGTGGTGCGCCTGATGGGCGAGGCAGGGCTGGAGGACGTGCGGCGGGACGAAGGCCTGTACGTGGCCTTGTGGCGGGGTGGGGCTGACGCTTGGCGTCGCGAGCAGGCTGGGCGGCCCCTCACACCCCAGGCGCTGGGGTCCCATGCGCTCCTGGTGGCGTTGCACCCCGAGGGTGCAGAGGTCGTGTTCGGCGCGGACCGCCTGCTGCTGACCGGGGATGGGGCGGTCCTCGTCCCCACCTCCAGCAGCTACCGCCTTGAGAGCCGCGGCGGTGACCTCAAGCTGCTGGTGGTGGTGGGCACGCGCCTCGACGGGAGCGCCGCCCCCCAGGGGTCCGAACGCGCGATCCCGGTGGGGGGAGACGGGGAAGCAGGCCGTGGCGGTGACGAGGTGGGGCAAGAGCAGCCCACGGGGGAGGAGCAGCAGCAGGATCAGCCGGAGGTGGCCAGGGAGGAGGTGGACGTGCAGGCCATTGTGGCGGCGGCCCTGGCGAGGATCTCGGATGCTGCGGGCCCGCCGCCGACGACGGAGGAACTGGAGGAGGAGGACCAGCGCAGGGGGAGTGAGGATGCGCAGGTCGCCGTGGAGCAGGACGAGGAGCCGGAGTTCAAGGGTGAGGAGGCGCAGGGTGCCGGGGAGCAGGACGAGGAGCTGGTGATCGTGGGGGCGAAGGAAGCGCGTGAGGTGAGTCCCAGGGAGCCGGGGGTGGCGGATAAGGCTGGGCCGAAGACGGGGGAGGAGGAAACCTGCAGGCACTGGGCCAAGGGGTGGTGCATGCGGGCAGATGCCTGCCGGTACGCCCACCCCCAGCCGCCGGTGCCGCGGGGAGTACCCCAGGAGTTGCTCCTGATCCTCCAGGCCATGGCCCGTGTGGGGGCTCTCAGCCTGGACCGCAGCCGGGACCACAGCAGGGGCCACGGGACGTTGCTGCAGGATGCGGTGGTAAAGGCGCAAGGGGGAGGACTCCCGGCGGTGGTGTATGCGGTGGAGAGTGGGGGCCTGACCGAGTGGGCGGTGGCGTTGCCGTGTGGCATGGCGGCCCTGCTCACTCCGTTCCCGGTGGTCCCGTGGAGGGACATGGTCACCGGCCAGGAGGCCAACCTGGGATGGGTGTGCACGTGGCACACACACCCCGCCGGCATGGACCCTCGCGAGTGGCAGGCTAAGGCGGTCGTGACGTACCTGTCCTGGTCGTTGCCGGCAGCGCCGGGTGCGTGGGCGCAGTGGTGGGACAGGACGCTCAGCTGGGCGAGGGATGGCAGTGCTGTGGCGGCCTGCCCTGACCTCCCTCGCGAGCCCGTCTCAGTCCAGCCGTGGACTGTCTCCCTGCATCTCCCCACGGTGGCGGCTCGTCTTGCGACCACGGACCCGGAGGTCTCGCTGCTGGGAGACCGAGAGGGGCCAGGGCTTCGCCTGAGTCAGGGGCTGGAAGTTCGCACCGCCCGCCTCCCCAGCCCTGTGGACGGGGACATCCTGGGGGGACTTCAGTTCACGCGGGCTGGCGGGGCTGACGTGTGGACCGCTGTCCATCGCCAGCTCCCAGACGCGTGGCCCCAGGTGTACCGGCCCCCTGGTCACGAGCGTCTTGTGGGAGTGGAATGGCGCGTGTGGGCCGCCAACGGCCCGTGCCCACCGGTGGTGGTCCTGCCCAGGAGAACCAACCACCCCAGCTGGGAGACCGTGGCGGTCTTGTGGGGATGGGTGGCGGTCCGTGGGGCCGATGGCCACGTCTTCACTGCCCCAAGGGGCACGGTGATCGAGACCGACGGGGGGACGGCGTTGCAGCTCACGGCGGAGCCCCTGACCACGCATGCTGTAGTGGCCGTCCTCCAGTGGGGTGCCAACAAGCCGCAGCCCTGGCGCGATCAGGTCGCAGTGGCTGTCTGGCGGGACCTGCCGGTCCTTAGGGCCGCCGTCTGGTCAGGAGGGGCGGGGCGGCACCTCCCGGGCGCACTCCCCTGGCTGCGGGGTTGCGGAGACGCCTCTCCCCCGCCAGCTGAGTTGCGGGGCGCCCTGGAGCGAGTGTACTCCGAGCCCAGGCACCAATTCCTGGTGGCCGCGGACCATGGGGTGGAGCTCAGCGACGACGTGGTCGCGCTGGCAGCCGACGTGGTGCAGTGCCTGGCCCCCCACGCCATGATGCTCCCGAGGGAGGGGTGGGAAGGCCAGCGGCACGACCAAACCCCGGCTGCCCTCCTCATTGCGAGGTACGTCGAGCTGGGGGGCTCAGAGGCGGTGTACCTCGACCGGTTGGAGACGCCGGACATGCGGCACTGGACGGCCCACCACCTCGTGGCCCCTGACACGCGGTTGGCAGTGGACCCGCTGGGCTGGCCTGTGGTGTCGGGGGCCCCGCCCCAATGGCCGCACACGTGGGACATGGCGGTCCGGACGATGCGCATGGCACCCAGGGGCCAGAGGGCGGGATGGCCGGGTGCGGAGCGTCTGCTGGCGGAGGCCCGGGCGGCACAGGTGCAGCAGCCGGCCGGCAACACCAAGGACTGTGGCGTGTGCGCCCTCATGTCCGCCGTCGGTACCCTCCTCAGGGTGCCGAGGCCGGGCAACCTCCTGTCCGCGCTGGACAGGCGGTGGGTGGCGGCGGTGGTCCTCAACAGGGACATGGGGCCCATCGCGCGTCTGCCGTCCCTGGGGGAGCTGCCTGCGGCGGTGTTGGAGGCCCTGCCGGCGCCCCGCACGCCCTTGGACCTGGCAAACGTCCCGCACAACGTGGGGCTGCCCGGGGCGCGCATGCAACATGCCCTACTGTGTATGGCAGCGGCGTCGGACGGGGGGATGTCCATGCTGGCGACAGTGTCCCTGCAGCACGTGCAGGACGCGATGCAGCAGCAGCGGATGCATGCCCCCCAGCCGTGGGAAGAGAGCGCCAAGCGGTGGCTGAGGGTGGAGAGCGTGTCCTCCACCCATACGGTGGGCATGGCGGATATGGGGCGGCTGGTGGTGTTGGAGGGGGCGGAGTATTGGGCCTGTGTTCGGGTGGAAACGGGGGGACTGGAGTGGGTCGTAGTCACCGCGTGCCGGCTCAGGAGGCAGCAGTCCAGGGGCCCGGCCTGCTACCGGGTGTTCCAGGAGTGCCTCAGTGGGCTGGGGCCGGTGCGCAGGGCGCACAGGTGCACGGCCGAGGACATCCCGCCGGCGCCGGCGGTCTTCGTGGAGGTCACGCGGCCGCCAGTGGTCCAGGGGCAGGACGTCTGGCCCGTAGCCCCGAGCAACATGTGGCAGGCTGAGCATGCAGCTGGCATATGCAGGGCGCTGCAGGGTCACGCGGCGGCCCTCCCCAGGGCCCCGGCGGCGCAGTCATCCAGCAACAGGCCGGCAGCCTCGCTTGCACTGCTGCATAGCGCGTCGCGGGCGTGGTACTGGGTTGTGGCGGCGTTGGAGCCCCACTCCTCGGCGCTGCGCCTGTACGATCGCGGGCAGGGCACGGTGCTCACGGTCCGCCCCGCCGACCTGGAGGCCCTGCACCTTAGTGCACTGAGTGGCGACGGGGGCGACGCGCTGTACCTCCAGGGGGCCGTGGCAGGCGCGGCCGCGACACGCTTCCGCCGGCAGAGCGGAGGAGATGCCCTCCGCCTGGTTATGGCGGAGAACATGGGGCCGTGGCTCCGGGCGTTCTCCACTTCCAGGTGGAGGGTCGAGGGCGACCGGGAGAAGTTCGCCGACGCGTGGCGCCGCTGGGTGGATGAGCAGTTTCCCGTGGGGGGAATGCTGCACCTGCCGCAACCACCAAGCGTGCCACCAGTGCGGCCTGCGGCGCCCCCGGCTGCGGCGGCGAAGCAGGCCCCGAAAGCGGCGCCCCAGCCGCCGCCCAAGAGGAGCCCCCCGCCTCAGTATGGCGCCTATGTCAACATTCGGTACGTGCTGCGGCACTTCGGCGGTGACTTGGCCACGGATCAGCGTGGGACAAAGACGATCAACGTCTGCCCCTGGTCTCGGCTGGATGGGGCTGGTCACTGCACATGGAAAGCTGGCACGCACTGCCGGCCTACCCACCTCCACCCCAAGGACCTGCTAGACCACATCCAGCGGGACCATGTGACTGATCCGGCACAACGGGACCAGGCGCTGGCCATGCTGGCTGGCGTTATGCCGGGGGGCCAGGCGGGGCCTTTCGCGTCGGCCCAGGCGGGGTCCAGAGCGCTCACGCTGCCCACGGGTGCCCGCCCTGCAGCGGGGCGCGGGGCGTCGCCGTCGGCAGCACGGTCTCGAGCGATTGGGTCTGCAGCGCGGCGTGGGGCAGTGACTTCTACGGGGAGTACGGCGGCAAGTACGTCCGGCGGGCAGGCTGAGGGGGAGCCCGCCGCATCTGCCGGGTCTCAGCAGGCGACGACATCCTCGGGCGGAGGCCCACGGGGTCAGGGGCCACCTCGCCAGCCACCCGCGCCGGATGCAGGTGGTCCCCCAGAGCCTGCTGGTGGCCCCTCTCCGTCCAGTGATCCGGATCCGGCGGGGGGCCCCGGTCCACACGTGCAGCCATGAAGGGGCCCCGCCTCCGACACCAGAGCGGCGGTGTCCTGGAACGTCCAGGGCTCGATGCGGGGGGACGGTGTACCAGTGACCCCAGGTATGCTCGACGGTGAAGCGGTGGCGGCGGGTATCATGAAGGCCGAGGGCGCCATCCTGGGCCTATTCCAGGAGACTGGCCTGCAGGACCCTCAAGGTGTGGTGCACTCCGAGAACCAGTGGCGTCACCATGGGTATCATACATACCCAGGGGTGGATGCCCAGGCGGCGTCGGCGGCGGCGGTGCGCGGCGGGCTCTTGATTGCCCTTCGGGCGGACGTGTTCGCCGCGGAGGAGGTTCGAGACATCGTGGACATCGTGCCGGGCAAGGCCATGGCCCTGGATGTGGTGACCGCAGGTGGCACCCTCACGGTCATCAACGTCCACGGCCCGGGTAGCGGCGGCGACTCCTGGGCGTCTAAGGCGTCCTTCTGGGCTGACGTGGCCATGTACGCGGCGGCCAAGAGCGCGGGTGGCACCAGGGCCGTGCTCCTCGGAGGGGACTTCAACGTGTGGCTGGAGTCCCCGTGGCACCCTACCACGAGGAGGTTCCAAGCCCTGTGGGAACAGTGTGGCTTCCACAGGGCAGGCCCGGAACGGGAGGAGGACAGGAGGCCCACGAGGGCGGGGCACCGACTGGACTCCTTCCTTCTGAACTCGCCTCTGGTCCCGTGGGCGGCGCGTGAGCGCCCTCACTTGGCGCCGGGGCGGTCTCCAGCGTCGCTGGGGTCGGATCATGGCCCTGTGGTCCTGGACATCCCGCTGGCGGTGGCCGGCAAAGGGAGGGTCACCAGGATGGCCTACTCGCACGCCCAGGGCAGGCTGCACGCCATACGCCCGGACTCCCCGGGGGTTCGTGAGGCGGTAGCGGCAGTACTGCAGAAGGCCTGCGGGGATCAGCGGCTACAGGCGTGGCTCTCATCGGACCAGGACACTGCCACCATGGGCACGTCGGAGGTGCAAGCGGTCTTTGACCTGCTCTACGCCTTCCGTGATGACGTGTCCAGGGTCACGGGAGTGCGCATGCCTTCCGGCGTGGACCCGCAGTACCCATACGGGCAGGCGGAAACGGAGGCGTCGCTGGACCAGGTCCTCTCGGATCAGCAGGCCCTGGCCTGGCGTGCCCATCAGCTGTGGCAACGGGACGCGGCGGCGGCCGGACTCCACTCCCAGGAAGCGACTGCCCTGCTACAGCACCTCCGGCGAGTGGACCCCGACCTGTCCCCCGCCTCGGTAGAGGACCTGCGTGCCGCATTGGACCAACAGCTCCGCCAGCTGGAGACACGCGTGGAGGAGCTGCGGGATGTCCTCAGGAGCAACAGGCGCCGGTCCATCAAGGACTACTGGCGGGGCAGGGTACCGGACCTGCAGCTCCGATGGACGGCGATACGGGGGGCCATCAACGTGGTGAACTATGCCCCGTCAGGCCTATGGTCCGTACGCGTCCGCGAGTCGGAGAAGGTGCTCTTGGAGGCCTCGGACGTCATTGGCGAGGTCCAGAGGTATTGGGAGGCGCTGTACGCCAAGCGGCCAGTGAACCTGCCGGCCTTCGAGCGGCTGGTCCGGGCCCACATTCCCAAAGGGGTGCCGGAGGAATGGAGGTCGGTACAGGACTACACCATGCAGGACCTTAAAGACGCCGTGAGGCAGGCCGTGGCGGACGACAAAGCTCCGGGGTCCAACCGGGTCACGGCTGCCCTCATAGCAGAGCTGCCTGAACCGGTGCAGGGGCTCCTGGTGCATGCGTACAGGGCAATCCTGCGGGGTGCGGATGTCCCGGAGTCCTGGCACGAGGCCATTATCTGGCTGATGCCCAAGGGCACAGCCACGGGCAACCTGGACGAGTACAGGCCGATAGCGCTGGGGCAGCAAGACATGCGAATGCTCATGACCCCCCTCATGCGGAGGTTCACAGCTGTTCTGGCACGCAAGGGACTGGCCGCGGACTGGCAGTTCGGAGCCATGCCGGGCTCCACGGCGGCTGCCCCGGTGTTCCTGGCCCAGCGCAGGCTGCAGCGTGGGCTGGAGGAAAACCACGTCCTGGCCTTCGATGTGTCGAAAGCTTTTGACACAGCGCCGCACGGAGCACTGGCGCTCCTCCTACGCCACATGGGTGTCCCGGAGGAGCTCATCAGACTCTTCCACACCCTCAGCTGCGGGTCCCTGGTGCGCATCGTCACCGCGCACGGCCCGACGCCGAGCATACGGCTCCACAGGGGCCTGCGGCAGGGCAGTGCGGAGAGCGCTGTGCTCTACCTCCTCCTATTGGAGCCTCTCCTGCGGAGCCTTGCCTGTAAGGCGCGGGGAGATGCTCGCCACGCGGTGCCACCCCTGGTACAGGCGTACTGTGATGACCTCCTGCTGATAGCGCACTCCCTGCCGCAATTCCTGGAGTATGCGGCGATGATAGCGCGGTATCTCACTGACATGGGCATGTCCCTCAACGTGAGCAAATGCGCCTATGCCAGTACTGCTCGCATCCACTCGATTATGGTATACCTGAACCCGGGGGACACAGCGGCCCCATGGGTATGCTTACGTGCCAAGGGCACGGTACCATACTTGGGCCTGCGCCTCGATCCCAGGGGGATGGCGACCATGAAGGAGAAGCATGTACTCCGGTGTGAAGCCCTGCTGGGCTGGTGCAAGAACACGCTGGGGCCGGCGTCGGTGCCTCATGAGGTGATGGCGGCCGTGGTTGGTGGCATCGTGCGGTACGCGGCGCCCTACCTGTCCGACACGGCGGAGGCGGTGATCAAGCTGAATACTGCCATCAAGGCTGCGGCCCTGCAGTTCGAGAAGCTGCCCAAGGACCTGTCCAACGTGGCGGTGCGGTCAGGTCATGGGCTACGGTTGGCAGATGTCCAGGTTATCTGCCGCGACTCCGTCGTGGCGACCGTGGCTCAGCTCACCCACCACAGGTCGATGACGGTCCGTGAAGAGCTGCGGGCCATGCTCCGAGACATGCACGTGCAGTACGGAGTGTGCGGGCAGTTCATGGTGCCCTCTGCGTCATTCGCCACACACGCTGGCAATACGTGGGTGGACAGGGTGCTCAGGGCGATGGGGACGTTGCGCGTGGGGCTTCTCATGCCATCGTCGGTGTACTCGTGTGTGCACGCCCATCTGCCGCAAGTGCAGTGGGCGGGGCGGAAGTGGGTATCCCAATCCTACGCCTTCAAGGGTAGGGACATCTGCATTCTCTCGGGGCCCCGCACGGATGCGGCAGTGCAGTCCCTGACTGATCCTGCAAATGACCTCCTGCATGCGCGGCTCCCCTGCCCTGCGCCTGGGCACTGGGCGGTCCAGCTACAGGAGTGCCACGAGGACCACCTGCACCTTCCGCACGCGGGAGTAGGGCCCCACCAGCTGGACCACGTGTGGCTCACGGGGCTTCGCGACGTCTTCCGGCCGCAGCTGCCCGGTCCGTTGACTCACCGTCTCATTCACCCAGTGCGCCGAAAGAAGGCCAGCAAACGCAATAGACAGTCCGCTGCGGGGGACGTGTATGTGGTGGGCGGATACAGGGAGGAAGGATGGGACCCGGCCAACCCGGGGCTGTCCATGCCGTTCGTCCCGCTGGCCGCCCTCCTGTTTCTGTTGGGGGACGTCTTTGAGGGCTACCAACAGCAAGACGATCCGGCGTCCGTCCCCCTACTCACTCCTCACGCCGGGGGCGGCATAAGTCCGCCACCACTGTGGGTTGTGCACGGACAGCCAGCGTTTTCCAGGGCGTGCGCGGCGGTGCACAAGTGCAGCGAATGGGCAATTGTTCTTCTGCTACCGGCAGGCCCAATCCCGGATCCGGATGAGCACTCGGTCCCGGAAGTGGTCCGAATGTCCAACGTGCCGCATGATCCGCATGTCGCCGTCACGTCGTTGCGTGGTGGAGGCGCAGTGGAGCAGGGGTGTGTCGTGGTGTACCAGCCTTCCTGCTCCGCAACGGTTTGGGGGGCGGAATACACCACCGCCCTGGACGCCATAAAGTCGGTCTGCGGATGTGACCTGGCCTGGAGACCACATGCGGTGTATCGACCGAGGGTGCTCCTGTCCCCGGAGCTCACGGCCTCCAGCGCGGCGTCCCTGGGAAAGGTGGTGCAGAGCCCCCACTCCGACGTGGCGTGGCTAGAGCCCCACCGGTACTGCTGGGTGCCGGTGGCGACTAAAGTCACATCGTCTGACGCGTCGCCCCAGGGAGACGACGCCACAAATGTGGCGGTGGCCAGCCACGGAATCCCCACGTGGACGGGTGCCATCTACGGCACGGTCCCGGAGGCAGAGATCATTGGCGCGGCGGCGTACTTGTTGCACACGCCCCCGTCAGCGTGCACGGTACACGTGGTGGATGCGTCCGTCATAGGAGCGCATCTCCGCAGGGCGCAGGAGGCCCTGTACCGTGGCATCAAGGGGCCGACGTCACATCTGGTCAATCAACATGCACTGAGCTGGATAGTGGAGGGGCTGCGGCGGCTGCCGCGCCGAGTTGGGGGGCCGCACCACTGGGTGGTGAGGCAGAGCTCGCACTTGGCGGCGGTCCCGCTTGAGGCACCGGACTCTGCCGCGGCCCGTGCGATGGCCCCGCCAGTCCATCTTGTCCTGCCGAAGGAGCACGCCATCCTCTTGGTACCGGGGGATAATGGTGAGCTCGAGCCGCGTGTACCATCCATGCAAGCCCTTCAGCAGGTCCGGGAGATAGAGTGGCGTTCGCTAGCGGCACGCACCAGGGCGCACACGCCACTAGCTGGCGCCTGCGAGGCGATGTCCCTGGGAGCTGTGCACCACGGCCCAACGCACAGGAATATGCTGCGGGCACGTGACGGTCGCTTGTCCACCATGCAGGTCATGCGACGGTGGAGACAGAAGCTCACGCGTGTGGCAATACCAGCCCACCCCTGTATCTTCTGTGGGGGGCCGGAGGAGGACATCGGCCACATGCGCCTACTGTGTGCGCGGGACGAGGGGGTGGCTGGGCTCCTGTGCAGGCGTGTGGAGGAGTTCACGGCGGAGCTACCCCTAGCGGACAGGGCGGTGGAGTTCGTGGCGTGGAGGGAGCACGGCTGCAGGTGGGCAGAATCCCTGATGGCAGGTGTCGTCCCCGGGGACCTGAAGCGGCTGTTCGCTGCGGTGCGAGCGGCGTCGTCCCGGGGCCCTGCCAAGGCCAGGCTCTTTGTGGAGGACATGGTCCAGATTGGGGAAGATGTGTATGCCCGCAGGAACCATCGGCTCACCCAGATCATGCAGCTGCCGATGCAAGATCGGAGGAGGGCGGTATACGCGTTCCTGCGCGGTGACACACCCTTCTGCCCGCCGGCAGGGAGGATCCTGCAGCGTCCGCCGTGGAACCCGTTTGCCGGCCTCCCCGGCGACCTGCGGGCAACCTTTCTGAGGACACCGCTGCACGCACTGCTGCTGCCACGGTCGTGCATCGAGCGTGAGGAGGCCCTGTCCTTGTTCCCTCACTGGATGGCGGCGGTGGCGCAGGCCTTCGACCGGTGGATCGGTTCCTGGGTGGCGCGGGACATCACGGCATTCAGGGAGTGGTCCCGCGTGGTGTCGGCGCAGTCCTGGGCCCAGGTGCGGGGTACCAAGGTGAGAAACCCTGACGGCCAGAGTGATCCCTGGCTCCAGGTGTACGCCAACCATCCAGCTGTGGGGAACGTCATGGGCTGGCCTCGCGAGGTGCTGCCAGTCCTTCAGCAACCTCTGTGCGGTCTCCCAGTCCTGGCGGTGGCTGTCGTACTTGACGTGGGTACGTTGTGGCTATATGACCGGCAGCTGCGACGAGCCGTACCGGCGGTCGCGGAGCAGCGGTCCATGGCAGTGTTAGTGGGCTCCAAGCAGCTGGCGCGGGTACAGGGCGACGACGCGCAAGGCCAAGTCACGGAGGCCATGTTCTCTCTGCCAGAGGGGGACGACCACGTGGCTGCCGATGCCCGTCACACCCTCGACACCCTGGGTCTCAGGGCGGTCATTGAGGCTCGGGCGGGAGGGCAACGCTTGGTTCTGGCGTCCGCCAGGGGCCCGGAGCAGGACGGGGTTGTTGTCATCGGGGAGGTCTTGCGGGACTACGGTTGGGAGCTCCTGGCGCATGGCACGCGCGGCCCCAAGGTGGCGCGGTGGCCCCGGCTGCTTGAGAGCCTGCCGGAGATGCCCGACGGACGACCGATACTCCGCCCGGTGTCCACGTGGGAGGAAGCGAGGCGCAGCCTCCTCAGTAGTGCCACAGCACGCACGCTGACAGGGGCTTTGCTCGGGCTCCAGGACGCGTGCTGCGATGTATGGCAGGACCTGTGGTCGCAGTGCTGTGATGGTAGCTGCGTTCCATCGCGGTCTGTGCTTCCGCAGCGATGCCACGGGTGCGGGGAGACGGTGTCCGTTTAGGTTCATCAGTGTGCCTCCGCCCCGCTGTGCGGGACATGTCAGGAGCATGCCGACAGGGGGTGGCCTAAGGCGAGGTGGGCACTGCGGCACTCTGGACGGATGTCCTCAAGTGCCTGGACGACTATCCAGGGTGGCCTGAAGAGCGTCCGAGTGGAAGGGGTACGGTGCCCTGGAGCGCCGTCTGCGGCCCTGCCCCTGATGCTGTGGTGGGCGGCTCTGGAGGGCGACTCACGGATACTCTGGTTGTGGCATCACGGAGGAAATGGTGACGGCGTGGTGGGTGCCGGGGGTGCAGGTTGATGGGGATGGGAATTGTGGGTGCACCAGCTACCATTCCTACGCTGGACGCAGCGGAGGGAGTGGCGCCTGAGAAGCAGTGCCTACGCGGCCTGATTGTGCGGTACTGGCAGGCGGCGTATGACGGCCAACGCGATGTGACAGGTCGTGCCGGCCTGATGGTGAGCCGTACTGCCCCCGTGCATGAGGGTCGGACAGGGATGCTTCACCCGCCTGCCCCGGGTCGCCGCATACAACAGTGAGGTGTCATGGGTCGTCCCGACCAGGGTAATAAAGCCCAAACCCCTGTAGGGTATTCCCATGGCACCGGGGTCTCTACTGGCGGCCCGGCTATGGCAGTCTTGGGAGTGGTTGCTCGGGATACACCGGGGGTGCACGGAGTTGCTTGGGGGTTGCAGCGCTGCGGCGCCCCCTGGGACTGTTACACGGGGTTGCGGGGTCAGCCTGCAGGCCCCAGGAGCGGCGACGGGGCGAAGATGTGTGCGTGGAAGGTTATGACGGTGGGGTCACCAGGGGGACAGTATGGCGGGCGTCGTGGAGACGGCATGGCAGCCTGGAGGGAGCGCTCACAGGGGGCACGTGGAGTTCCAGGTGGCGGAGTACTGGAGTCTTGGGGGTCAACACGGCGGTACTGGGATCCGTACGGTGGGGGTACGCGGCGGTACTGGGGAGCCGTACAGTGGGGGAGCAGCGGGGAAGTTCCAGATGACGGTGTACTGACATCGTGGGGGTGTACGCGGCGGTACAGGGGACCGTATGGTGGGGGTACGCGGCGGTACTGGGGTCCGTACGGTGGGGGAACGCGGCGGTACTGGGGAACCGTACAGTGGGGGAGCAAGAGGATGCATGGCGGTACTGGGGTGTCCCCCTGACCCCTCTAACAACTCAGGGGGAGCGCGGGGGCATCCCCTGGCCCCGTTAACAAACTAGAGGGACCGTGCCTGCGGGCATGTACATGGTCTAACCTCTGACCATGGCCTTGTGGTTGCAGTGGTGAGTGTCATGGCGGCTAGCAGGTGGCGTCGGCGTGGCAACGGCGGTACTGCGCGGCGTCGTAGTGAAGAGTATGCAGTCGCCTCACCACTGTAACGGCTTACCCCTGGGGGGCGCCAGTCCGGTCGGCTAGAGGCGAGGAGGGCAGGGGAGCGGCATGCTGAGTGGTCCGGGGGGTGACGCGCGGGCCAATGCTATAAGTAGGCTCGCCACGTCGTCGGTGGGGGCCGAACCTGCGGCCTGGCCGCTGCTGTGGCGGAAGAGGCGCAACCACGGAAGCTGGCCAATCAGTGCAGGTAAGGGTCAAGGGTAGGCGCCAGGGCAAAGTATGTGGGCCAGATGAGGTGCACCTGGTAACCACGGCCCGGGGCGAGCCTCTGGTGGGTACCCCTACAGGGGGTCGATAACCAAGCTACGGCACCCACCAGCCCGAATCCCAGCCAGCGATATACACGGGTTGCGCCACTCCCGTCGCAAAGCGGCCGGCGTCCCCCCCTGTAGACCCTCAAGATATATTATATGTGGGCAAGTGAATGCCTCGAAGCAGATTGGGCGCTGGCCCCTGACATGGGATGCCAGCATGGTATATATCTGGGGTGTGGGGGCAGCACGGGGCCACGGGGACGTGGAGTTGGTAACGTGTTTCTGTACTATACTAGGGGACTGGTGCGGTGGGAAGATGGCGTACAAAGTGGAGACATGGGGGCGATGAAAGCTGAGGGCCAGGCTAGGCTGGAGCCTCCCAGAAATCCTGGCTATGCACATACGGGCTAGTGCGTGCTGGCAGAGGGATACGTGGAGTCAGGGGTGGTGGGCAGTTTCGAGGACGCGGACGACAATGGATTACGTGGGGTCATGGGTGTTGGGTGTCTCCACAGTGGCGGGGCAACGTGAACGATGGAGGGTCAGCTCTCGCTTCGCCGCATGCGTGCTGCTTTGTTCCTTGGTTGCTGCTTTGCGACGGACAGAGGTGCCCTTGCTTTCTGCTTGTTGCGATGCTGCTGCGCTGCTTTGCCTTGCCCCCTTACCCCCGGCGAACAAACGGGCCAGCGTCCGTCGCCGTTGCTAATGCTAACGCTTTGCAGTTGCCACTGCCCCCAAAGCGTGGTTGCCCGGTATCCCCGGTCCTCTGGGTCCTCCGTCATGCTGTGGGCCACCTCAGGCAGCCCTGGGACCCACGGGATCGAGCGAGGCAGGAACCACCTGTCGGCGCGAGATGCCCGGTAACTCCAGTAGACGGCATGATAAGTGGTTATGACTATGACTATGACTATATATATATATATATATATAGATATATATATAAATATATATATATATATACATATACATATATATGTATATATATATATATATATATATACATATATATATATATATATATATATCTATATGTATATATATATATATATATATATATATATATATATAATATATATATATATATATATAATATATATAGATATATATATATATATATATATATATCCTCCAATCTACACCCCTCTCCCAACTCTAGGTGGCTCCACCACACGGCTCTAAGGTACGTGCGAAGGGCACAAAGTGGTGCATACATGTGGTGGAAGAGGCTAAACTCGGTCAAAACGGGCTCAAAACGGGCTAAAAACACTTGTTTGAGCATCCCAAATGGTCCGGGATCACTTTTGGAAAAACGCGTTTTCGACCCATTTTTGACCCATTTTTGGTCCCAAAATGGCCCATTTTCCAGACATTTTGGGAGTTTCCATGAGCCAAAACCCATCCCCACGGGCTCAAAATGGGCTAAAACCACTTGTTTGAGCATCATAAATGGTCCAGGATCATTTTTGGAAAAACGCGTTTTTGACCCATTTTTGACCCATTGTTGGTCCCAAAACGGCCGATTTTCAAGGCATTTTGGGATTTTCCATGGCCCAAAACGCGTCACCACGGGCTCAAAACGGCCTAAAAACACATGTTTGAGCATCCCAAGTGGTCTAGGAACAACTTTGGAAAAAATGATTTTTTTCGCCCCGGGGACCCTGGTGGACCCACCGTTGGCCCCCGCCATGCGCGGGCCGGGCTGCCCATCGGCTGCACCAAGTGACCACTGGTTCGACGGTCTGCGTGTCTCGTTGGGCGATTGTGAGGCTTGGAAACCACAAAAAGTGGGGGGTTGCGGATGGACTTGGTGCCCTCGGAATTGGATTTTGAGCCACAGAGCCCAAGATACGGCCCGTGCTTGGTTTCGGGGGGTTGGTGCACATTGCGCAGATTTTGGGGCTTTTTGGCGCATTTTTGGGCCGTTTCTCGGACATATCGTGGAGTTGAAGGCCACTAGAGAGCTCTTTGACACGGTGCAGTCAAGCCGCACGTGCAGTGAGCTCACCGTATCCCTTCTTTTGGGCGTTTCGCCCGGGTTTTGGGGCTGTTTTGGGCGAAAAATGGCTCTTTTTGGCCCAAAACTGCGCAGATTTGGGAGGGCACCTCCCGACTTGGCGCCCCCGCCCCGGGCCGCCACCGGTGAGTTTTTGGCTCAAAACTTGGATTTGGCAAGGCCACCACCTGGGCTCCAAGATGGTCGGAGTAGAGTAGAGCCCGGAGCGATGAGGCGGAGCAATGGCCAAAATGGTGAGGAGAAGTGCTTGTTGTTGCTTGTTGTTGCTTGCTTGTTGTTGCTTGTTAGCTAGATTTAAGGGGAGAGGGGTGTAGTAATATATATATATATATATATATATATATATATATATATATATATATATATATATATATATATATATATATATATATATATATATATATATATATATATATATATATATATATATATATATATATATATATATATATATATATATATATATATATATATATATATATATCCTCTAATCTACACCCCTCTCCCAACTCTAGGTGGCTCCACCACACGGCTCTAAGGTACGTGCGAAGGGCACAAAGTGGTGCATACATGTGGTGGAAGGGGCTAAACTCGGTCAAAACGGGCTCAAAACGGGCTAAAAACACTTGTTTGAGCATCCCAAATGGTCCGGGATCACTTTTTGGAAAAACGCGTTTTTGACCCATTTTGGACCCATTGTTGGTCCCAAAATGGCCCATTTTCAAGGCATTTTGGGATTTTCCATGAGCCAAAACCCGTCGCCACGGGCTCAAAATGGGCTAAAACCACTTGTTTGAGCATCCCAAATGGTCCGGGATCACTTTTGGAAAAACGCGTTTTTGACCCATTTTTGACCCATTGTTGGTCCCAAAACGGCCCATTTTCAAGGCATTTTGGGATTTTCCATGACCCAAAACGCGCCACCACGGGCTCAAAACAGCCTAAAAACACTTGTTTGAGCATCCCAAGTGGTCGAGGAACAAATTTGGAAAAAATGATTTTTTTCGCCCCCGGGACCCTGGTGGACCCACCGTTGGCCCCCGCCGTGCGCGAGCTTGCCTGCCCTCCGGCTCCACCAAGTGACCACTGGTACGGGGGTCTGGGTGGCTCGTTGGGCGATTCTGAGGCTTGGAAACCACAAAAAGTGGGGGCTTGCGGGTGGACTAGGTGCCCTCGGAATTCGGATTTGAGCCACGTAACCCAAGATACGCCCTGTGCTTGGTTTCGGGGTGTTGGTGCGCATTGCGCAGATTTTTGGGGCTTTTTGGCGCCTTTTTGGGCCGTTTCTCGGACATATTGTGGAATTGAAGGGCACTAGAGAGCTCTTCGACACGGTGAAGTCAAGCCGCACGTGCAGTGTACTCACCGTATCCCTTCGTTTTGGCGTTTCGCCCGGGTTTTGGGGCTGTTTTGGGCGAAAAATGGGTGTTTTTAGCCCAAAGCTGCGCAGATTTGGGAGGGCAACTCCCGACTTGGCGCCCCGCCCCGGGCCGCCACCGGTGAGTTTTTGGCTCAAAACTTGGATTTGGCAAGGCCACCACCTCGGCTCCAAGATGGCTAGAGTAGAGTAGAGCCCGGAGCGATGAGGCGGAGCAATGGCCAAAACGGTGAGGAGAAGTGCTTGTTGCTTGTTGCTTGCTTGCTTGTTGCTTGCTTGTTGCTTGCTTGTTAGCTAGATTTAAGGGGAGAGGGGTGTAGTAATATATATATATATATATATATATATATATATATATATATATATATATATATATATATATATATATATATATATATATATATATATATATATATATATATATATACATATATATATATATATATATATATATATACATATATATATATATATATATATATATATGTATATATATATATATATATATGTATATATATACATATATATATATATATATATATATTATATATATATACATATTATATATATATATATATAATATATATATATATATATATATATATATATATATATATATATATATATTACTACACCCCTCTCCCCTTAAATTTAGCTAACAAGCAACTTGCTTGCTTGTTAGCTAGATTTAAGGGGAGAGGGGTGTAGTAATATATATATATATATATATATATATATATATATATATATATATATATATACATATATATATACATATATATATATAATATGTATATATATATATATATATATATAATATGTATGTATGTATGTAATATGTATGTATGTAATATATATATGTAATATGTATGTATGTAATATATATATATATATATATAATATGTATATATATATATATATATATATATACATATATATAATATGTATATATATATATATATATATATATGTATGTATATATATATATATATATTACTACACCCCTCTCCCCTTAAATTTAGCTAACAAGCAACAAGCAACAACAACAACAACAACAACAACAACACGTCACCATTCCGTTTTGGCCACTGCACCTTCCCAACGCTTCGGGCTTGACTCCACTTTAGCCATCCTAGAGCCCAGGTGGTGGCCTTGCCAAATCCAAGTTTTGAGCCAAAAACTCCCCGGCCGGCTGGTGGTTATGACTATGACTATGACTATATATATATATATATATATATATATATATATATATATATATATATATATATATATATATATATGTATATATATATATATATATATATATATATATATGTGTATATATATATATATATATATATATATATATATATATATATATATATATATATATATATATATATATATATATATATATATATATATATATATATATATATATATATATAGTCATAGTCATAGTCATAACCACTTATCATGCCGTCTACTGGAGTTACCGGGCATCTCGCGCCGACAGGTGGTTCCTGCCTCGCTCGATCCCGTGGGTCCCAGGGCTGCCTGAGGTGGCCCACAGCATGACGGAGGACCCAGAGGACCGGGGATACCGGTCAACCAGGCTTTGGGGGCAGTGGCAACTGCATGGCGTTAGCATTAGCAACGGAGACGGGCGCTGGCCCGTTTGTTCGCCGGGGGTACGGGGGCAAGGCACAGCAACGCAGCAGCATCGCAACAAGAAAGCAAGGGCTTCTCTGTCCGTCGCAAAGCGGCAACCAAGGAACAAAGCAGCACGCATGCGGCGAAGCGAGAGCTGACCCTCCGTCGTTCGCGTTCCCCCGCCACCGTGGAGACATCCATCACCCATGTCCCCCTGGAATCCATTGCCGTCTGCGTTCTCGAAATTGCCCTCCACCCCTGACTCCACGTATCCCTCTGCCAGCACGCAATAGCCCGTATGTGCATTGCCAGGATTTTTGGGAGGCTCCAGCCTAGCCTGGCCCTCAGCTTTCATCGCCCCCATGTCTCCACAATGTACGCCACCGACCCACCGCACCATCCCCCTAGTATAGTACAGAAACACGGTACCAATTCCACGTCCCCGTGACCCTGAGCTGCTCCCACACCCCTGATATATACCATGCCGGCACTCCATGTCAGGGGCCAGCATCCAATCAGCTTCGAGGCATCCACTTGCCCACGTATAATATAACGCCGGCGACGGGAGTGGCGCAACCCGTGAATATCGCTGGCTGGGATTCGGGCTGGCGGCTGCCGTAGCTTGGTTATCGACCCCCTGTAGGGGTACCCACCAGAGGCTCGCTCCGGGCTGTGGTAACCAGGTCCACTTCATCTGGCCCACATACATTGCCCTGGCGCCTACCCTTGACCCTTACCTGCACTGATTGGCCAGCTCCCGTGGTTGCGCCTCTTCCGCCACACAAGCGGCCAGGCCGCAGGTTCGGCCCCCACCGACGACGTGGCGAGCCTACTTATAGCATTGGCCCGTGTGCCACCCCCCGGACCACTCAACATGCCGCTCCTCTTCCCCCCTCGCCTCTAGCCGACCGGACTGGCGCCCCCCAGGGGTAAGCCGTTTCAGTGGTGTGGCGACCGCATACTCTTCGCTACGACGCCACGCAGTACCGCTGTTGCCACGCCGACGCCACCTGCGAGCCGCCACGACACGCACCACCGCAACCACAAGACCATGGTCAGAGGTTAGACTATGTACATGCCCGCAGGCACGGTCCCTCTAGTTTGTTAACGGGGCCAGGGGATGCCCCCGCGCTCCCCCTGAGTTGTTAGAGGGGTCAGGGGGACAACCCAGTACCGCCATGTAACCCCGTAGCGCCCCCACTGTACGGCCCTCCAGTACCGCCGCGTACCCCCACCATACGGTCCCCAATACCGCCGCGTATACCCCCACGATGCCAGTACACCGTCATCTGGAACTTCCCCGCTGCTCCCCCACTGTACGGTTCCCCAGTACCGCCGCGTACCCCCACCGTACGGATCCCAGTACCGCCGCGTTTACCCCCAAGACTCCAGTACTCCGTCACCTGGAACTCCACGTGCCCCCTGTGAGCGCTCCTCCCAGGCTGCCACGCCGTCTCCACGACGCCCGCCATATTGTCCCCCTGACGACCCCACTGCCATACCCTTCTACGCACACATCTTCGCCTCGTCGCCGCTCCCGGGGCCTGCAGGCCGTCCCCGTAACCCCGTGTAACACTCCCAGGGGGCGCCGCGACGCCGTAACCCCCAAGCAACTCCGTGCACCCCCGGTGTATCCCGAGCAACCACTCCCAATACCGCCGTAGCCGGGCCGCCAGTAGAGACCCCGGTGCCATGGGAATACCCTACAGGGGTTTGGGCCTTATTACCCTGGTCGGGACGACCCATGACACCTCACTGTTGTATGCGGCGACCCGGGGCAGGCGGGTGAAGCATCCCTGTCCGACCCTCATGCACGGGGGCAGTACGGCTCACCATCACGCCGGCACGACCTGTCACATCGCGTTGGCCGTCATACGCCGCCTGCCAGTACCGCACAATCAGGCCGTGAAGGCACTGCTTCTCAGGCGCTACCCCCTCCGCTGCGTCCAGCGTAGGGACGGTAGCTGGTGCACCCACAATTCCCAACCCCATCAATCTGCACCCCCGGCCCCCACCACGCCGTCACCAATTCCTCCGCGATGCCACAACCAGAGTATCCGTGAGTCGCCCTCCAGAGCCGCCCACCACAGCATCAGGGGCAGGGCCACAGACGGCGCTCCAGGGCACCGTACCCCTTCCACTCGGACGCTCTTCAGGCCAGCCTGGATAGTCTTCCAGGCACTTGAGGACATCTGTCCAGAGTGCCGCACTGCCCACCTCGCCTTAGGCCATCCCCTATCGGCACGCTCCTTACAGGTCCCGCACACCGGGATGGAGGCACACTGATGAACCCAAACTGACACCGTTTCCCCGCACCCGTGGCATCGCTGCGGAAGCACAGACCGCGACGGAACGCAGCTACCATCACAACACTGCGACCACAGGTCCTGCCATACATCGCAGCACGCGTCCTGGAGTCCGAGCAAGGCACCCGCCAGCGTGCGTGCTGTGGCACTACTGAGGAGGCTGCGCCTCGCTTCCTCCCACGTGGACACCGGGCGGAGTATCGGTCGCCCGTCGGGCATCACCGGCAGGCTCTCAAGCAGCCGGGGCCACCGCGCCACTTTGGGGCTGTGTGTGCCATGCGCCAGGAGCTCCCAACCGTAGTCCTGTAAGACCTCCCCGATGACATCAACCCCGTCCTGCTCCGGGCCCCTGGCGGATGCCAGAACCAAGCGTTGTCCTCCCGCCCGAGCCTCAATGACCGCCTCGAGGCCTAGGGTGTCAAGGGTGTGACGGGCATCGGCAGCCACGTGGTCGTCCCCCTCTGGCAGAGAGAACATGGCCTCCGTGACGTGGCCCTGCGCATTGTCGCCCTGTACCCGTGCCAGCTGCTTGGAGCCCATTAACACCGCCATGGACCGCTGCTCCGTGACCGCTGGTACGACTCGTCGCAGCTGCCGGTCATACAGCCACAACGTACCCACGTCAAGTACGACAGCCACCGCCAGGATTGGGAGACTGCACAGAGGTTGCTGAAGGACCGGCAGCACCTCGCGAGGCCAGCCCATGACGTTCCCCACAGCTGGATGGTTGGCGTACACCTGAAGCCAGGGATCACTCTGGCCGTCGGGGCTTCTCACCTTGGTACCACGCACCTGGGCCCACGACTGCGCCGACACCACGCGGGACCACTCCCTGAATGTCGTGATGTCCCGCGCCACCCAGGAACCGATCCACAGGTCGAAGGCCTGCGCCACCGCCGCCATCCAGTGAGGGAACAAGGACAGGGCCTCTTCATGCTCGATGCACGACCGCGACACCAGCAGTGCGTGCAGCGGTGCCCTCTGAAAGGTTGCCCGCAGGTCGCCGGGGAGGCCGGCAAACGGGTTCCACGGCGGACGCTGCTGGATCCTCCCTGCCGGCGGGCAGAAGGGTGTGTCACCGCGCAGGAACGCGTATACCGCTCTCCTTCGATCTTGCATCGGCAGCTGCATGATCTGGGTGAGCCGATGGTTCCTGCTGGCATACACATCTTCCCCAATCTGGACCATGTCCTCCACAAAGAGCCTGGCCTTGGCAGGGCCCCGGGACGACGCCGCTCGCACCGCAGCGAACAGCCGCTTCAAGTCCCCGGGGACGACACCCGCCATCACGGATTCAGTCCACCTGCAGCCGTGCTCCCTCCACGCCACGAACTCCACCGCCCTGTCTGTCAGGGGTAGCTCCGCCGTGAACTCCTCCACACGCCTGCACTGGAGCC